>JABUQX010063058.1:0-5000 GCA_015478945.1 Trachelipus rathkii
AGTCGAGTCGGTCGGTATAATTTTCAAGAGGTCGAGTAGGAGTCAGAAAAGGGTCGGTAATTTTGAAGAGAGGAGTCCGAGTCGGAGTCTGGAGTCAAAAAGATTTGTTTGAACCGACTCCACAACCCTTGCCCCACGCTGTCCCAGGTCTGGTTATTGGTGTCTGTTTCCTAAAGTTATTCGCGGTTTACGGCCACAAAATGCAGTCAATTTTGGAGGATGCGTTTTACATAGTATACACTGATGCTGTCGTCTGTTTTTGTGTGGCGGGTTTCATGGACTTAAGGGGCCTTCACCGGTTCCTGCGGATGGATATCACCCTCTTGCTGACTTATTTTTGACGAGTATTTGTATATATAATAATAGTATATTATAAATATGAGTATTATATATTAGATATATATAATATAGTATATAATATGCACATGTAATAATAGTATGTAATATTATATATAATATATATATAATTATATAGTAATTACTCTAAGAATACCCCTTCAGTATAGTTAATATCAATAGGACCTTAAGTAAACCATGGTTCCTCAAAATAATTTAGTATTGGAAGGGTTGGTAATGATAACTCTTACAGAAAGGTAGAAGAAAAAATAAAAATTTAGATTTCTCGAAAAAAAAAAACTTACTTTTTTATTTTTTGAGCTTCCAATTGATTTATTTTCCAAAATGCGATTTTATTAATTTTTTAGTTTTATTTCCGACGAAATATTATTATTTGTGCACAAATAAGTGCTTGTAGTATAAATATATATATATAAATATATAGTATAGATATACTATATATTATATTATATAATATATATATATTTATAGTATATAATAGATGATTAATATATTATATAGTATATATGTATATATAGTATAGTATATTTGATATATTAATAATATAAGTATTATATATATAATGAATGGTCAAGATTTGTTTTATGCTTCTACAGTATGTTAACTAGAGAACGGCAGGTCCTACAGTAAACAAATTTATATATTGGAAATCAGCTTTTATAAATAAGGATGGGAATTTAATTTTTTTTTTTTTTTTTTTTTTTTTTTTTTTTTTTTTTTTTTTTTTTTTTTTTTTGGCTCGATTATTTCTCGAATATATTTTAAAAATATCTTCCCCCCATTTACGGGGGCCTCGAGCCACGGTGGGGACAGTTATACTAATACAAAAGTGTTTTTGGAAGTAAATTTTTTTTTTTTTTTTTATACTAAAGGGAATTACCCTAGGGTAAACCGTGCAAAGATTGGCAGAGTCGGGCTCCTCTCCTGGCCTCCGGTGGACACTGGGCGGGACGAATCCCCCCTCCGGGGATGGTCTCCGGAAGCCCCCCGCTCTTTGGGGTTTGGTGTGTCGCGGCAGTTCTGCCGACCAATCCCCTACGGGGTTTGGAAAACCTCCCCACCTCTGTCCCCCGTCGGCTCGAGCTCCCCTAAAATTTGGTGAAATAATTTTGGTTTTTGTTTTTTGGAAATAATTTACAGTTTTTTTTTTGTTTTTTTTTTTTTTTAAGTTGGAAAAAAAATCAAAACTATCTTCACCAGAATTTAGGGGCTCGAGGCCGACCGGGGGACAGAGGGGGGACGTTTCATACCCGGGAGGGGAGGTTCGGAGGGGATGGTCGGAGGACCCCCGCCGACACCTCAAATACAAAGAAGCGGGGGTCCGGAGAACTACCCCGGAGGGGATTAGTCCCCGCCGATCGTCCACCGGGGAGCGAGAGATCCCGCGACCACTGCCATCTTTAGCGCGTCTGTACGTGCCTAGGTATCGTTTAGCTTAAAAAACAAAAAAAAACTTTACGTCCAAAAACACTTTGGGTTCATTACTTAAGACGTGTTCCCCGTTTCGGCTCGACCCCGCGTACAATGGCGTGGAAACAATTTTTAAAATATTAAATTCGATGAATAACGCCATTTCGCTATTCCAAATAGGCGTATATATTCAACTTTGTTTTACGTGGACCTTGTCCGTTCTTGCTAGTACTATACTGTTAGATTAAAAAAATCTGTACCATCTAGATATTATTAGTATATATAGGGTATAGGGGTAGTATGGGGTTGTAGTAATAGAGGTATAAGTACGATAGGGGTAGTATGTAGAGGTATATAGTTAGGGTATGAGTAGAGATTAGTAATAGGTAATAGGATAAGTATAGTGATATATATATTAAATATATTAGTGTGTGCAATGGTGCATTTTATTATATTAATCATATGATAGTATATATATTACGATATATAGTATAATATTATATATATATGTACTCTGATAATTATAATATATATATAGTGTGTATATATATAAAGGTATATATAGTATAATAAGATATATATATATATATAGTAATATATAGTAATATATAAAATCAGGTATAACTTATATATTATATAGAATATATGTAGTAGTGATATATATAACACATTTTCTTTTCTGTTGAAAAAATTTTACTGTCGAAAATTAAAACTAAAAAATAAATAAAGAGAAATTTGACAAAATAAGATCAATTTGAAGGCTCAAAAATAAGAAAAAGGAAGTTCTTTATAATTACAAAATCAGGAAATTGGTTAATTTTTCTTTACGCTAAAAGTAAAAAAATCTGGATTACCAATCCTTCAATTGAATACTAAGATTATTTTGAGACCATGTTACATTAAGGTTCCAGTATATATATATAATAATTATAGTATAATAATATAGTATAATATATAATATTTGTATAATATATTATTATATATAGGTATATAGTATATAGTATATAGTATATATATATAATTAATATATGTATATATATATATATATATATAATACTATAGTATATTATATATATATATATATAACATAGTATATATATTATATAGTAAATATATATGATATAAATATATTATATAATATTATATATAGTATATAGTAATAATATATATATATATATATATATAATATAATATAATATATATTTATAATATTATATGGTTAATAGAAACAGGGCATGATGTGTGATGTATGTGTGTGTGTGTGTGACAGGAGATGTGTGTATGTGTGGTTGTGTGTGTGTGTGTGTGTTGTGTGTGTGTGAGTGCTGATGTGTGTTGTGGACGCAGTGAATCCAGAGGAGAAATGCGAAAAACAGAAAGCTGGAGAAGAAAGACGGGATTGAAAGAAGAAGGAAGGCCTGAAGTTATTATATTTGAAAAATCATCTGAAAAGGAATTGAAGTGGCCTGACCAAATTTTCAGAAGAGAATGCTCTTGGTTAAAATAACAATAATAACTAAAAAGAAAAAATATATTCTAATGATTCGGGATTTTTTTTAAAAAGCAAATTTTTAATTATTATATTAATTTCATTTTTAAGTTTGAATTGATGTTACAAAAATTTCATTTTCATATCTTTTGGGAGTTTTGAAAAATTAAATATGAAAATGAAATTAAAATTAAGAAATTTGGAATATTTAATTGTAGGAGATAAAGTTGCGTTTCTCAAAGCGATCGATTCGTGTGAAGTAAATTTTCATAATTCTTTTCCTCTGTGGCAAAGGGGCTGAAAACCCCCCTCTACCCATTAGCTGTTCTTTTCATGAAATGTGGTGATATTTTTTTAGTACTTATCACCCACCAACACCGACCTGCCGCATGCAGAATGCCTTAATAGTAGGTATATAATAGTATATATATATATAATATATATATAATATATAATATAGTATATATGTATATATAAGTATGTATATATAGTATATAATAATATATATTAGTAATATAATATATATATATATATATATATATTATATAGGTATATTATATTATATATATATGTATATCATTAATATATATATTTTATATATATATGATATAGTATATATATTTATATATATATATATATATATATAATATATATATATATATATATATATATATTATATATATATATATAAGGATATATATATTATATATATATATTATAGTATTTATAATTGGGAGTAGTATTAATAGTTATAGTATATATATATATATATAATATATAATATAATAGTGAGTGCACAATGTATATTTTCCGCATCCGCGGATGCGGATTGCGGTATGCGGGATGCGGATGCGAGTGTTTGATGGTGTAATATCCGCCGATGCTGTATGTGTTATTGATATATATACAGTAAATATAGATATATATATATATAGTATATAAATATATTATATTTATAGGTAACCGTAATATTATATATAGATTATATATATATATATTAATATATTAAATTTTTAAATAAATTTAAAAATAGAGTATAGTATATATCCATTATCGTATATGTAATAATATAATATAATAGTATATATAGATAATATATATGATATAAGCTAGATAGTAATAAATATATATTATATATATATATCATATATATAATATATAGATATAAATATAGATATAAAAGATATACTGGTAATAATATTTCGATGCTTTAGCCACAATCTATTAAGAAATTGTGTTACTTCTGGGGACGTCACGGGGACCGCAACTTAGAAAGCAACCCACCAACCTCTTTCCCCAGACCTCCGCCCTTAATTGAAAGAGATTTTACAATGATTAATTCTTTAACTTTTAGTATTGAAAATAAAAAAAATATAGGAAGGTTGTTGCATTGAGAAAACATCAATTTGTTCTTGCCTTTTTGCTGAGAGTCTGTGCTCTTGAGTCATCATATATAGCCCAGCATTGCTAAATTACTTCTCTCACTGGAACACTAGTTGGGGACAGGCTAGGTTGATTTCCTTGTAAGTTGTTTACTTCAAGCGTGAGATAAACCATTTTGCTTAATTTCGTCCACCAACTGATCTAGGATCATATCTTTATCCCAGTCGTTTTTTTGGTGATAGTTTTCAATCATTATCATTACATCTTTTAGCAATGCGTGTGTTTCCTCATCCCTACTGGACGCAGTATTATCACTTTCCAGTGAATCTGCTATTGATTTACTTGTAGAAGTGTTGGTTCT
>JABUQX010063059.1:0-2500 GCA_015478945.1 Trachelipus rathkii
AAATTCGGATAAATTGACTTATACGGCTTTGGTATTATTTTAATATTGTAATTTTCAAAGATATATACTATATTAAATACCGAAAATTAATTAAAATGATAAATAACTGAAATAAATAAATAAATAAAGCAGACTCTCTGAAATCTATATTTACCTAAGAAAATAATTAATAACTAAACACAAGTCGTAATCAAATAAAATAAAATTTTTAATAAAAAACTTAAAAAAAACTAAAGAATTAAAACATTAATGCGCTTTCACACAACTAATTTTCGTCATTAAATTCACATGAACACAAACAAAAGACATCATAAAATAAATAAATATTCGAAAGTAGGCTATATGTACGATTTGAGTAGCATTTTATTTCAGTAAAATAGTTTCATACCTATAAATTTATTAAAAAAAAACATTATTTTAATTATTTAATTAATTAAATAATTGATTAAAATTAAGTAATTATTTAAAATTAATTAAAATATATAAAAATTAAATAGTTAAAATTCTTGAAAAATAGCCGACATTTATGTTTTCAAGCAGAATAACAAATTAAGAGCATCATCTGGCAACCCTCAATTTTTTTATAGAAGTGTCGCGTAAAAGTAACCTTTACCATATATATATATATATATATATATATATATATATATATATATATATATATATATATATATATATATATATATATATATATATATATATATAATTTATATATTATATAATATATATATATATATATATATTTATATATATATATATATATATATATATAATATATATATATATATATATAATATATATTGAATAAAAATATTATATATATATATAATATATATAATATATATATATATATATATATATATATATTAAATTTTCTTAATTACGGTCAATTACTGCTAACTACAATAGATTTAGCAAACATTGCTAATGAAAAAAAATTCAACGTATGAGGAACACGTACAAAATCAATTATAATTTTTTTGGAAAACTAGAATTTAGCTACAATGAATAGCAATAGCATCTCTAATATTCATATATATAATTTCCTTTTCTAGAAAAGCTATTATTATTAATTGGCCCTTTCATTTCGTTCATTACAATGTAATTGCAGTTTGTAATGGACATTTGAAATTGTTTTTAAATATTTATGTAAAAGAACATTCGAGTATGACATTAATAAGAAACATTGATATAAATAATTAATTAACATTGCTTAAAATTAATGAAATTCTTTGCTTTGTTTGAGAGTTTTGCCGATTACCGGATAAAGCAAACGTAGCTTTATTTCTTTTGAATTCTTGAGAAGATTTAAATTAAAATTCTGTCTTTAAAAACAAGGTAATTTCTATGGTTTTATATATTTATTTCATTAACATAAATAAACTAAAGGAAAGGTAAAAAAAACTGCATTACTAAAAGAACAAAAACTGATAAATTTTAGTTTTTATATTTAACTCATTTATATTAAACTTGCAGTATTTAAATGAAATTCAAATTCAAATATTAGATGTAAATATATAATTTCATAATTTCCTAAAATATGCTGGTTTAAAATTTATTTCATTTGTCATTCTAGATATCAGTATATAATTTAATTATATTCGAGATATTTAGAAAGCTTTCGATTAAATAATGGAACAATGAAAATTATGAAACTTTCCTCACTTGGAATCAGCATTAATAGTGTAACCTCTATGATTTTATCCTGAAAATTCCAGAGACATTTTCATATTTAGAATATATATATATATATATATATATATATATATATATATATATATTATATATATTATATAATATATATATATAAACATAGATATATATATATTTATAATATATATATATATATATATATATATATATATATATATATATATATATATATATATATATATATATATATATATAATATTATATATATATATATATATATAATATATATATACTATATATATTATATAATATATATATATATATATATATAATATATATATATATATATATAATATACTAATAATATATATATATAATATATATATATAATAATATATATAATTATATATATATATATATATATATTTATGTATATATATATATATATATATATATATATATATATATATATATATATATATATATATATATATATATATATATATTATATATATGATATATATATATATATATATATATTTATATATATAATATATATATATATATATATATATATATATATATATATATATATATATTATATATATATATATTATATATATATATATATATATATATATATAGTATATATATATATATATATATATATATATATATTATATACTATATATATATATAATATATATATATATATATATATAATATAATTACAAAAATAATACTTTTTAATCGTGTTTTTTATGAACGAATTGTTTTTTTTATTATATATTTTGATCTTTTTAAAAGGGGAGCGTTAAATCTTTGGCTGGGGCTGATCCCAGTTTTG
>JABUQX010063059.1:20000-30369 GCA_015478945.1 Trachelipus rathkii
AATATGTCTGAAAATAAGAATTTTACGTCTATTTTTATGTGGGGGCTAAAATGGGGTCCCAAAATCTCCAATATTGGATCCTCCCCTGAAGCAAATTTCAATTAAAATTTTAAAATTTTGAATACAAATTTTAAATTTTAAAATTTCAGTTAATGTTAAAAGAATAATATCAATGAAAAGAAATTTTTTAATACTGCTTTTAAGTATTGAATAAAATATTAAAACTAATAGTTATTTGCTAAAACTAAAAGAAAAATATTAAAATTATTAAAGTTACTATTTTAAATCAAAATATTTTAAATTTGAATGCTACAGTTTAAAGAAAATGTAAAAAAATATAAAACTTAACTATTACAAAATTGAAACGAGATGTGAATATTAAAAATGTGAAAAGAAATTCAAATAAAAATGTTGCAGATTAAAGAAAATGTATTAAAATGTAAAAGTTAATACTCAACGGATAGAAAACTGGATACAATGTATGACATCAGGTCCACATTAGAACAGAATCAGTAACGTAAACATGTTGTATAAAAGCTGGGGTATTTTATACAATGTTTAGTTTGGATGCTGTAAAGTAAAATAGTGTATGCTAGATAGAGTTAGGATAGGATAGATATTTTAAGTTAGGCCAGACTAAGCTAGAAATGAGAGAGAGAGAAGTAGAAAAATCGTTATAGTTAGCAAGTTATGTGTGATTTTAAGCTTGTTAGGTTCTGTTTGGTTATGACAAGTTAGAGAATAGAAAGAAAGGAAGAACGAGAGAGAGAGAGAGTGAGAGAGAGAGAGAGAGAGAAAGAGAGAGGATCAAAAATCTTCATAGTTAGCAAGCTATGTGTGATGGCTAGCTTCTTAGATTCTGTTTGGTTATGATGAGTTATAGAAGAGAGAGAGAGAGAGAGAGAGAGAGAGAGAGAGAGAGAGAGAGAGAGAGAGAGAGAGAGAGAGAGAGAGAGAGAGAGAGAGAGAGAGAGAGTATAGGTATGTAGAAAGAAATATGCAGAAGTTATGATTAAACAACTTCTAAGTTTTAAATGCAAAAATGATGAACAAAAAATGGCTTAAACAGAAGATCATATGGTAATAAGGAAAGGAAGGTGGAGTGTGGCGTTTTACGTTGTTGGATTTACTGCTTTTGTGTCGAATAAACACATATTATAATATATTTTCCATTTAATATGATATCTTGTACAAATAGCTTATTTAATATAATAATGAAAAAAAGGTTTGCGGTTTGTAGGTTAAGTTGTGGTTTTGCGCTATTGCTTTAAGCTGCTTTAGGGTCAATATTAATATTTTTACGCTATAAAAATATATATTTTATATACAAAAAATATTATAAATAATAAATATTTGTTAAATATTTTTAATAAATAAAATTAATAAAATAGGTAAAGAATTATAAAAATAAATATTTTTCTTAAGATAAGTAATAATTAAAATAATATTTGAAAATTTTAAAAATATATAACTAAAAGAAATAATATAATATTTAAATTATTTTTTATTTATAAAAAATGACATTTTATGTTATGATTTACAAAAATAAAGATTCAAATTTAAAGGTTTGCGGTTTTCGGTTAGATTTCATTTTTTTACGTTACCGCTTTACTGCTTTAGGATCAATTATTAATATTATTTTAAGCTATATAAATGAAAGAATAAAAATTCTAATAAAAATTTAAAATATTTGTAGAATTTTTTTGAAATAAATAGAATTAAAAAATAAATAAGTTTCAAAAATAAAATAAAAATTTAAAATAAATAAAATTTAAAACTTAATAAGAATTTTATGAATAAATAAAAATTTTAAAAACATAAATATTTAAAAAAAAATCATTTTAAATAAATAAAAAATAACTTTAAAAAATAAGTAATTTTTTTTAAATAAATAAAAAATTAAAGCAAAACATAAATGTAAAATAAAACATAAAATATTTAAACTTAAAACAAAATAAAAAATGTAAAATAAAATTTATGAAATAATAAAAAATAACAAACAAAAAATAGATGTTAGAGTTTAAAAAAAATATGTCAAATATAAACTCTTACAAAATGAAAATGAGATTTAACTATTAAATACGAGAACATATAATTGTTTCAGAGTAAAAAATAAAATATAATAGTTTTCGCTTTAAAAAAGAAAGATTTAAATATTAAAAGTCAAAATATAGATGTTACACCTGAAACAAAATATATTAAAACATAAAAGTTAATACTCAACGCATGGAAAACGTGATACAATGTATAACCTTATGTCCACATTTGGACAGGATCGGTCATGTGTCCATGTAATATATAAAGTTGGAGTACTTTAGACAATGTTAATTTGGATGCTGTAGGAAATTATCATATTTTATAGAAGGTTAAGATAGAATAGGTAGGTTAGGTCATGCCAGACTAGATTAGAAATGAGAGAGAGAGAGAGAGAGAGAGAGAGAGAGAGAAGAGAGAGAGAGAGAGAGAGAGAGAGAGAGAGAGAGAGAGAGAGAGAGAGAGAGAGAGAGAGAGAGAGAGCGAGAGAGAATTGTGGAGAGTTTGAGGGAGAAAGAACTGTGGAGAATTTGAGAGAGAAAGAAATATGGAGAGTTTGAGAGAGAAAACAGGTAAATAATCGTTATAATTGACCAGCTATGTGTAATAAGTTAGCTTGTTAGGTTTGTTTTAGGTAAACTAAGTTAGATAAGGTGTTGAGAGGGAGATAAATGAAGATATGTCGTTAAAATTAAATTGCTATGTGCTATGTTAGTAAACTATTGTAAGTTAGGTTTGGCTATGCTAATTTTGACAAAGTTATAAGAAAGATAGATAGAAAGAAAGATAGAGAGAGTAAAAAGAAAAGTAGAGTCAGCATAATTAACAAGCAAAAATAGTCCATATATTTTGCATCATTTGCACTTTTTGTTAATATGCATTATTAGCTGATTGTTCCTTCAAAATTTCATTTTATGGGTAAAACTCCATTTTTTGGTTCGGTCACACCTCTTGTGGGGGCCTTATCATTTCTGACTCCTCCTAGAATTCTTCATCTTACTACCTTAAGCTTCACCTTTTAAGCATTTGCTTTACAAATTCGAGTTTAACATCAAAATGATCAGGAAAAATTACTGAATCTGTTGATTGTTGTTTAAATTGATAATTATCTTTAATTAAAAAGTTAAATTTATTATATAATTCCCTATGTGAATTAAAATCACAAGTTTCAAACAGGATATAGTTGCTAAAAGTTGCTATTGTAAACTTTTAGTAATTTTTACAACAAATCTACATTGATTTATTCAATTATTTATTTATTTATTTATTTATTCCGTTGAATATAAAAGATGAGGTATCGATTTCAAGACCACTTTTTAATCATACTGCTTGCTTGAAAGAACTCTGTCCAATATAGCTTGCGTTCCCGAGTTCCAACGTCGAGATATTTCTGCAAGAGTAATTTAAAAATGCAGTATTACAGTAGTAATCAATTTTGACGAAATCCATCCAACAGATAGATTTCACTTTCCTTTGCTTTGCTTAGGGTGCCATCACTCTTTTGGAAGTGTACCGCCAATTCTATAGCTCCCTTTTATATATATTAATATATAAATAATATATTATATATATATATATATATATATATTATATAATATATATATATATATATATTATATAATATATAAATATATATTATATATATATTTATATATATATATATATATAACATATATATATATTTATTATATAATTATATATATAATATATATATTATATATATAATATATATATAGTTTTAAATTATATATATATATATATATAAATATATATATATATATATATATATTAATAATATAATATATATATATATATAATATATATATATATTAATATATATATTAATTATATATATATATAATATATTTATATATATATATATATATATATTATATATATAGTATATAGTATATTATATATAATATATATATTATAGTATATATATATATAATATATATAATATATATATTATATATTATATATATATATATAAATATATATATATATATATAATATATATATAATATATATTATATATTATATATATATTATATATATATATATATATATATAATATATAATAATATATATATATATATATATATATATATTATATATATATATATATATAGAGATAGGGAGGAAAACTTGCAGCAAACGTAGCGGCGCGAAGTTGAAACCGGAAGTTGCAAATGTTGCAAAGCAACATTTTGCAAAATTTGGTTTTTCAAGGTTGACGTGTCAAGGTTGAGGTTTTCAAGGTCAGTGAGACCGAATTATGTCTGGGAGAGCCGCCATAGAAAGGCAAGCAGCAGCAAATGGGGATCTCGAAAGCCAAAAAGGGACTTTTGGTTCTGGAAAATATAAGTGCAATCAATTTTTGCTGATTTCAATGGAAAAGTGGTGAAAGATTAACCTATATCGATGTTTAAATCGTCTTTCTACGTGCTCTGGTCGGCTTTTTAACATGAAAAATATATCAAAAGAAAATTAATTATCAATAAGATTGAATTCAATTAATCGCTGTAGTAAGTGTACAAACTTGGCGAGCCACTTTTTTTCGATATGGAATGAATAAGGAGCTTATCGCCTTCAGAACTTGGTCATGGTGTTTCATTGTTGTAATAAACTGATCACAACGAAGTTTTTGGGAACAGTTGAGTCACCTCTTAAGGGGTGCTGCCCCCTTATCGCCAAGGTCAAAATTAGCCCTGAAACACTCTGTTAGGCTTAACTATCGGAGTGAAGATTTGATGTTGAGCTATATGATACGTAAATGCTCGTCCGAGACGAGATTACTTCCTTCTGCGTCCCCCCTAAGGGGGGCGCTGCCCCCTCTAAAAAAAATTTAAAATGATCGTAGAAGACTGAAACTTGAAGGCTGGAGGAGTCGGAGTCGAGACGGAGACGGAGTTTGGAGCGATTTCCGAAATTCGATTCAGGGACCCCTCCGGAGGTGGGTCGAACTTCCGAAAAAGAAAGAAAAAAAATGCACAGAGTGCAAAACAGAGGAAGAAGAAGAAGATGAAAAGAAGAAGAATGAGGAGGAAAGGAGAGCCGCTAAATGAGGAGGAGGAAGTGATCGGTACTAACATAGTAACATCCGTGCTGGAGCCGGTGCGTTGCCAACATACTTATGATTGATTTATATATTACAGCCCCACTACCCTTTACATAACTGCTTCTGTTCTATCATGTAACATGTCGTCAATTGCATCGCATCTTGCAAAGATAACCTTTATTTTCTAAATGTTCAAAACTGACATTTTATATTTTCAAATCTCAATTTCTTTTTATAACGTTAACTAATATAATTGTTTTTGCCTAAATCGAAACAGGCATATATAACTGTTACGAATTATTTTATTCAGTTTTTATTTTACATTTATACTATGTGTTCAAGTTTTAATTTTAATATAGATTTTTTATTTTTTATTTTAAATTTATTTTTCTAATCATTATTTCTTTTATTTTTTATTTTTTTATACATTTCATAAATTTTAATTAAAAATTTACTTTCTAACTTTATATTTTTTTTTTGGTAATTTTTATTTTCGCATTTATACTGTTTAATTTTTTTATTACTATTTTTATGAAATTTATTTTGAATTAGTAATTATTTTTTAAAATAATTTATTTATGATTCGTATTCAATAGTTTTAACTTGTATAAAATATAATTTTCCATAAAGACATGACTGAAGTGAGGATTCATTTATTTTATATTTTTAGGCTTTAAGCTTTGAATTTATTTCATTAAACTTTATTTTTTTAAAAGTTTTTTATTTTTACTTTTGACTGTCGAGACTTTTATTTTTAATTTTTTTTTTTTTAAATTTTTTTTTTTTTTAATTTTACATTTTTTTTTTTTTTTATTTTTTATTATATTTTTATTTTTTTAAAACTTTTTGTTTTGTTAATTTTTTTTATACTTTTCATGTTTATAAACGCAAAAATTTACGTTTTTAATGACCCTAAATCAGTAAATCAGTAAAATCAAACACCATCTAGCCACCCTCCTGACGAGTTGTGATCTATTGATCTATTGATGCTTTGATCTATTTGATCTATTGATCTATTGATCTATTGATCTATTGATTAGGTCAAATTTTTTACTTAAAAAAACATGTTTTAACATACCCTAAAGCAGTAATCAAAAACACACATCCACAGACTCGTAAACCACATTCCACCCACCCTCCTGAACCAGTTGTTTTTTGGCGGGGATTCTAATTGATCTATTGATCTATTGATCTATTGATCTATTGATCTATTGATCTATGTATCTATTGATTAAGGTCCATAAATTTTTTACTAAAAATTGTCATGTTTTACACTACCCTAAATTCAGTTAAATCAGTAAAATCAAAGCCACCTATCCCACCCACCCTACCTGAACCAGTTGTGATCTATTGATTTCTATTGATCTACTTGATCTATTGATAAAGGTCAAATTTTTTTTAACTAAAATTCATGTTTACATACCCTAAATCAGTAATCAGTAAATCAAGCCACCCACCACTCTCCTGTCCAGTTGTGATCTATTGTCTATTGATCTAAATTGATCTATTGATCTATTGATTTAAAGTCATAGTTTTCTTTAGTATAAATGTCATGTTTACATACGCCTAAGAATCAGTAAATCAAGTAAATCAAACTACCATCCCCCACCTTCCTGTTCATCCTTGATCTATTGATCTATTGCGATCTAATGATTCAAGTCACATTTCGAGTATCATTCGGATAAAAATAAACATAACATAAAATCAGTTCTTTATACAAACATCACGTTATATTTTGACGTAACAAAGTTTTCAACATTAAGTAAGCTTACTAGTAATCTACGAGCTATGAAATATAGTCACCGCGCGTCGATCCCGCTATAAGACAGAGCTAGTAAACATCTTAACAGGAGATTAAACTGTTAACGGTTAACAAGTCTACACTTAAAGAACGACGCCATAAAGTAAACTAACATAACATCACGAAGAACCGTAATTATCTCCACACTTTTGCAAGCATGTCTCTAACATATTGTTTCACACACACACACCACCACACAACACACACACACTACACACACACACACACACACAACACACACACCAAAGCACACACACACATCGCACACATAGAATATTTGCATAACGTAACAAAGTTTTAAACCTATTAATAAAGCTAACATAAGCATCACCTGAATTAAAAAATACACCTTTTCTACATATCACTTATAATTTTCCAGAAGTCTCGAGTAAGAATTAACAAAAATTTTACCACAACCATGTTAATTATCATACTGATACACGAAGCATATCTCTAACTTAACAAAGTTTTCACATAAATAAAGATTACTTAGCATCATCACCTAAACTAAGAAAAATAATGTACAGCGTCACAAACCTGACACACCTCTAAACATGAATAAGGCCAGTCAACAATTAACAAAGTTCCTCACTTAACAAACAGTAAGTAACTAACATTAAGCACAACGTAACCTAGTCACACTTTTTTTTTTTTTTTTCCACATATCTCTAACATATCAACTAAAATAAATGACATACACACACGCACACAACAACACCACACACAACACACAACACACACCACACACACACCACACACACACACACACAACACACACTATTCACACAGACATCGACACACCAATTAAACAAGTAAAATGTAAAATAAAGTTAGAAAATTAAAATTAAAAAAATAAAAAATTAAAATAAAGATAAAAAAAAAAAATTAAAAACACGAAAGTATAAAGCAGAAATAAAAACTTACCAAAAAAAATAAAGTTGAAAATAAATTTAATAAAAATAAAATAAAAAAATAAAAGAAAAAATAACAAATAAAAAAAAACAAATCCAAAACACAAGATATAAGGTTATGTTCAAAAATTAAATTAAAAATAAAAATAAAAATAAAATTAAAATAATAACAATTAAACACAAAGTAAAAATTGTAAAATAAAAACTATAGAAAAAAAAAAAAACAGTAAGTGCAGTTTCAACTTACGGAAAAAAAAAAATATATTAGCTAACGTTTATAAAAAGAAAATGAATTGAAAAATATAAATGTTTAGTTCCTTCAACATTTTAGAAAAAACGTTTATCTTGCAAGATACAATGGCAATTCGACGATATGTACATTTAGGAACAAGAATCATTGATGTGAACAGTAGTGTAATGAACTAAGAAAAAAAATGACACACTCACACATACACACACACAGACACCCCACACCACACATACACATACACACACACACACACACACACACACACACCATACATACACACAGCATACACACACACCAATCCAACACACATAGAACACACGACACTGAATATTGCTACGTAACAAAGTTTCACATAATTTAAAGCTAAACATAGCCTCACCTGAACTAAAAAATATAATGTACCAATCGACACAACCTAAAGCACTTAAAGCAGCACAATAAACTGCTAACAATTAACAATAGTCCACACTTGACAACAGCAAGTAACTAACACAGCACTACAAAAACGTAACCTATTTACAATTTTCAAGCATGTCTTTAACATTTCAAATTATAATTACAATAACAATAGTAATATTAATAATCTTTGTTGAATTGACACTATCTTTTTCTCTATGCATAGTTTCGAGTATGAACATCATTTGACATATGAGTAAACGTAGACATTAGCAAAATTCTTGGGCAAACTAAACATTACTCAACAAAAACTTAACCTACGCTCACGTTCTAACACATCATCGACAGTTAACACAGAAATACTTACAAAAACTCAATCATTTCTCTAACGAAATCATTGTTATTTCCAACATTGTCCATAGTAATAATTTAAAACATAAAGAGTACCTAACTTACGAATAAACAGTTTTCATTAACGAAGAGTATCTAAAGCAGCACATTACCTTCCGTGAGAAAACCCAGGGGATGCGCCCTGAAAGGTGTTGAATCCGCGAGGGGGGAATCACTCCCGAAGGGGTGTAGGGGCTTTACTACCCCTCTCGTAAGGTAGGGAGTAAGGCCTCAGCCCTTCGCGCGCTGACGTGCATTACCCCTCCGCTTACACCCCTTCGGGGTGATCCCCCCTCGCAGGATTCCCACCCTTTCAAGGGCGCATCCCCCGGGGTTTTCTCACGGAAGGTAATGTGTTGCTTAAGATAACTCTTGGTTAATGAAAACTGTTTATTCGTAAGTTTAGGTACGTTATGTTAAATATTACTATGACAATGTGGAAATACAACTGATTTGTTAGAGAAATGATGAGTTTTTGTAAAATATTATTACTGTGTTAACTGTCGATGATGTGTTAGAAGCCGTGAGCCTAGGTAAGTTTTTTGTTGAGTAATGTTAGGTTTGGCCCTAGACTTTTGCTAATGTCTACGTTATTCATAGTTCAAATATGTTATACCCGAAACGAGTGACACTTTGAGGAGAGGATAGTGTCAATTAAGAATAAATCTTTGTTAACGAGTTTACTAGTTTATTGTAAATTGAACTGTGATATGTTAAAGAATGCTTTGAAAAAAATTGTAAATAGGTTACGTTTTTGTATGCTGTGTTAGTTACTTTGCTGTTGTCAAGTGTGGAATTTGTTAATGTTTAGCAAGTTTATTCGTGCTTAAGGGTGCTTTAGGTTGTCGTTGTAACATTATATTTTAGTTCCAAGGTGATGCTATGTTAGACTGTTATTAATGTGAGAAACTTTTGTTTACGTTAGCATATATTCCTTGTGTTGTGTTTATGTGTGTGTATGTGTGTGTGTATGTGTGTATGTAGTGTGTGTGTGTGTGTGTGTTGCGGTGTGGTATGTTTGAGTGCACAATTTCAGTATCTGAGTCCTGTGGGTGCTGTGTAAAAAAAAGCAAAAGTGCGTCCATTTATTTCTTAGAGTTCATACAACTACTGTTCACGATCTAACTGATGTCTGCTTTTCTAACATGTACAATATCGTAATTGCATTGCATCTTGCAAAGATAACCGTTTTCTAAATGTTGAAGACTAACATTTAGATTTTCAAATCTCATTTTCTTTTTATATAAATGTTAACTTATATAATTTTTTTTTTCTAAAGTCAGAAACATGCATATACTCGTTTCCACTATTTTAATAAGTTTTTTTTTTAACATTTATACTAAATGTAAAATCAATTAATCCTAAAATATATTTTGTAATTTTTATTTTTAAAATTATTTTTCTCTAGACTTTATTTTTTTTTTTTTTTTTTTTTATTTGTTATTTTGTTATTTGCTTATTTTTTTTCATATTTATTTTTTTTTTATTTTATTTTTTATTAATTTATTTCTAACCTTTATTTTTGA
>JABUQX010063060.1:0-11950 GCA_015478945.1 Trachelipus rathkii
AGATTCAAAATGATCTTGATAAATTGTGCGGTGCGGGCAAGAATATGACAATGAATTTTTAATAGTAAAAAAGTGTAAGGTTCCTTCCACCTAGGTATACGTCCAATAAAGTTTTCTACAATATGCATGGGGGCATTGCTTGAGTCTGTGGACAGAAAAGATTTAGGTACGTGTTATAAGCAAGTATTTTGAAGTAGCAATCAGGTTGGAAGCAAGGATAGTTAATAGCTTCTGGCTAATAATTAAATGTTTTACAAGAGCAAGGAAGTAATAAGTAAAGTGTTAATAGCTATGTATGGCAGTAATTAAGAGTATTGTGACAAGTTGGGCCCTTATTTGAAGAAAGACATAGACTATGTTAGAGAAGTGCACATAGGGCAAACAAAGATGATTTCTGATTGAGGTAAGAGCTGCGGCTGAAGAGTTACGAATGTTTTCTTTAGAAAGGCAGATTTCTCAGAGGGGACAATGATACAAGTCTACAGAAATATTACATATTGATAATACAGAGACCAAATAAATTTTTCATAGTAGAGCCCGGACAGGACTAGTAAAATTAATTAAGGAAATTAGAAGAAGCATGCACCTTGATATAAGAAGAGCATGCACTTACAGTAATAGGCGTGTGTTATTTTGGAATGTCTTGCACGCAGGAGGTTGTGAGTGGCAACTCTATTGAACATTTTAGAAGGGACTGGATAGATATATGGATGGTTTGGCGGTATCATATAGTATATTTCGACTAAGCCAATTGTCTCGTTCTTAGTTACTGCAGTTACTAAGATTACATGTTACTATAAAGTTATTAAAGCTGTAGTTTGGTTAGCATGTATATAGGCTATATACTTTAGATATAGTTTTTAGTTTTTTTTTATTTTTTAGTTGTAGATTTGTGTATATATGTTAATTTGAAAGTGCTGTCTTTGTGGATTTGCATGTCCATGTTTCAGACTTGTGTGTATAAAGTAATGACAAGCCCTAGAGTACTTTGTGGATTTGCATGAGCATGTTGTTTGGTGACTTGGCTCTATTGCTTGACACTGGGACAGTCTTTTATAGGCCCATGTGGCTATCTTTCCTTGTCTTTTCATTTCTAATGTTTCATAACATTTTTTTTTTTTAAACTAAACAAGTACCATTGGGTAAATGGCTAAACTAAATGCACAGCAGGTTGGTGTACATGTAGTACAGTAATGCAGGATAAGCAAATTGTCCTCGATTCTTGCTCCTGCGAATCCTGAGTTTGAAATTTCTTTTTATTTTGTAGCGAATGGAATGGATCCCCATATTGTGGTGAGTTTATTTATAGACAGTATTTAATGGGAATAGTCAATTAGTGCGGTAGGTCTCTTTTAACAGTAGTGTTCGGGGTTTTCTTTCTCATTTTTGCTTTAGATCGGTTGGGCTTTGGCAAAAAACACAATCTTTCTCGAGTTAAGCTCTATTTTTTATGTTTGTAAATACTTGCAAGAATATGCTTACGCATTTTTGCTAATACCCTTGTACAGTTACTGGTTTTAATCACGGCCTGAGCTTTCTTCATTAGTGTTTGCACAGCCTTTCTAAACAGAATTACACATGCTTCGTAACTTTGTCATTACTTTATTCCATGGTTATTATAGAACTGGAAATATATGCTTACCACATTCCTATACTCTATCAATTTTTTTAAAATTATATATCTATATTTTATATTATATATATATATATATATTATGATATAATATATATATATATATATACTGTTATATATATAATATATCTATATTACTATATAATATAAAGGGTATAAAAGATTGAAATATAATAACTAACTATAATATAATATAATATATATATATTATATTATATATATATATATATAATATATTATTACTATATATATATATATTATATTATATTATATATATATATATACGGTATATTTATATATATACGATATATATTATATAAAGGTTAGAAGCACAAGGATCCAATATTTTCAAACTAATATATATAGGTATATATAGTATTATTATTTATATATATATATATATATATATTAATATTATTATATATATATCTATATTATATATATATATTAGTATACTATATCATGAAATAATAATAAAATGTATATATTAAAATTATTTTATGATCTTAACTACACGACACCCTAGAGTCAGGACCGCATTATAATATCACGGATCGTGGTCGTCTCGGCCTTCTAGGTGGACGTATGAAACGGGACTTCTTCCCTTCTGTTCCCCCCCTTATCCCCCCCAATCCTGCCCGCCATCCCCCCACAACCCCGCTCTCCGGCCTTATAGTCGTCGCCTCCTCCCCCACGCCCTCCACCTTCATATTTCTCCGCCCATCGGCTCGTGGCCGCCTAATGGAGATATATTTCCTTGAAACGTTTCAATGTTTTAGAGGCTCGACCAAATGGGACAGAGAGAGGGGGGTGGACAAGATCCCATACTCGAATCGTACCACCTAGAGGATGAGAGACCTGGGATCCTGTATTATGGCAGTCTACTCTAGGGTAGAGTTGGCAAAGGAAGGCCATGATTTATATTTATTGGCTATAGTGGTTAATGGCTATTTGCCCTGTATAAATTTGTTCATACAGGGCAACTAGGCCCAATTACATAGCCAAGCCAGATATCCGATGGCTTCTTTGGCCAACCCTGCTCAGGTGTTCGTTAGTTTTAACGTTCAATATATATCATTGCAATTTATATAAATATTATATAAGTAAAAATTTCATAAATTATTTATATATATATATATATAATAATATAATTAATATATAATATATATATATATAATATAAGTATATATTAGTGGTATATACGTTTACAACGGGGTATTCGGTCACACGTGGGTATTATCATGTTTTAAATAAATCTTTAAAAGAGTGTTAGACAAACTATTTGCTTGGTATTAATATTTTTATGAAACCTTTAATTTAAGTCCATTAATTTTTGTGATTTATTTTCATTTTTATGAGCACTATAAATCGGGTAAATTTAAGGCTTATTGCTAAGAATCATCAGTCGCAAAATAATTGTAACTACATTATTGGTACAAGAGATAAGTACTTAAAAATATTCATACTTAATGCCAGATCGTTGTGTCATTCAGGCAAAGATACATATGTTTTATTTAAAATTGTAACCTGGCGAATTCGGTCTCAGGTTTTAAAATTTGCTGTGGGGCAATTCAGCTCCACATTGAATCTTCATTAATTTTAAATTTTTTAGATATCTCTTCTACAAAAAGATGTCCGAAATATAATGATATAAAATAATTTTTACACTTTTACAGCAGATAGGTAGGTAACGTTTTTCCACATAGTTTACACTTGGTACAATTTTTTTCAGCAAGACTTGGTTCCAGCTTTACGCAAAACAGAAACCGGCAGGATGGTACAAAGGGATTACTCTGATGCTGATGTTGCCAGACCCTTAAGCATTTTTAGTTCTTGCATTGGTTCTTACGAACGTAATATGACTAAAACGCTCGAGTTTTGCATTCGTTTTTGTCAAACAGCGTTTGCGTTATTTTTTCAAACAGCGTAAAATCGTAAAAGAAACGCTAACCAAACGTAAAGAATTTCATAACCCAAGCATAATGAAATTTAAAAGGTTAAAATTTTTCACTATAAAATAATTATTGACTACATGAAAATTTCTTCTTTTGTCAAACGGCGCAAATCGTAAAACGCTCGACCAAAAGCGTAAGACAATTTCCTTGAATTCTGTGTAACTTAGAATACAAAAGAATTAAGGGAATTCCTGCACATTTCGGGTGAACTTTTTTTTTCTCTTGCGATTTGACAAACAACGAACCTGCCCAAACGTCGAACATTATTTATTAATAAAGGTTGTTTTTACATATGTGAAATTTTTATTTCTACATTTATATATCAGTTGGCATTATGTTTTACTTGTCTAAAACTTTCTTGAGCTTTCGAAAATCTTTTCAAGCAGCGTTTGCGTTCATTTTTGACAAACATCGCAAAATCGTAAAAATATGCTCACCTTACAGCGTAAGAATTAACTTAATTCTGCTTATAGTACGAATAAAAAAGATAGCAACCTTACAGATTAGGAAATTCCTATATATATTAGGCGAGCTTTTTTTAATAAAGATTTTGCAGTTTTGACAAAACGGAACGCAAACTCGAACATCTTATTAGTTTTCGAACACCACAAAAAAGATTTTTTGATTTTTTTGTTTTCATTTTCGATTTTTTTTATCGGTTTTTTCTTTTTTATTCTTTTTTTTTGGATTTTAATTTTTTATTATTTTTTCTTGTTATTTTATTTTCTTTTCTGTATTTTATTTTTTTTTTTGTTCTTTTGTTTTTTGCAAATTTGTTTTTTTTTTCTTTCAGCTTTTCTTTTATTTTATTTACATTTTATCTTTTTTTTATTTTTTTTTCTTTTCTTATTTCTTTTTTTATCTTTTTTTTTCTCCATTTATATGTATTTTTTTTTTTTTTTTTTCTTTTAGTTTCTTATTCTTTTCTTTTTATTGTTTTATCTTTATTTTTCTTTATATTTATTTTTTTTTTTTCATGTTTTTATTTTTTTGTTTTGATACTATATTATATATGATTTTTTCTTTCTTTATTTCAAAACTTGTTCGTATTTTTATTTTTTTTTCTTTTTTTTTACTTGAGTTTTTCATATTTTTCTTTGCTCTTATTATTCTTTTCATTTTTTTTTTTCTTATTTTTTTATTTGTTCATTTATTCGTATTTTTTTAATTTTATTGTGATTATTTTTTTTTTTTTTTTGTTTTCTTTTTACGTTTAATTTTTGTTATTTAATTGTCTTTGCTTATTTTTTCTTATTTTTTTTTATTGTATTACTCTTACTTTTTTTTTATTTTTTTCTAGTTTTTTCTTAGTCTCATTTTTTTTTATCTTTACTGTTTTTTTATTTGTGGAGTTTTTTTTTTTAAAGTAACCGTTTTTATAATTGAGTATGTTTCCAAAAATGAAAAACTGAATCCTCGTAGTTTCCCAAATAAACACTTTAATGAGGATCATTAGGGGGATGTGAAATTGAATTGTGACCGAATTGCCCCTCCCCCCAAATTTGGGCAATTCGGGTCCACGTACTAGATTGATGTTAATAAATGGCTATATTTTACATAATTACAATTTACTTAATTTCTACGAATCCAATATTCAATAAATTTACATATAAAGAATTTTTTTTTTAAAACGAATAAATAAATAAAGTCTCACCCTATAGATTTTGAGTACCCCTGATTTTGGACGAATTGCCCTATTATATGGTATATATAATATATATATATATTATATATTATATATATATATTACTATATATATATAAGTTATATATTATTATTATATATATATATATATATATATATTTAGTAATATATACTCATATATGCACAAAACTCTCCCCTTCTCCATTAAATACCAAAAACGGCTCTAGGCCTCAATTTACCGCACCCCCTCCCCGCCATTCCCTCCCCAGCCTCCCACATCCCCCCCCTGTCCAATCCTCCCAAACGCCGCCCCACCCCCCAGCCCGTGTCCCCGTCCCGCACACCCACCAGCATCCTGTCCCCAACGAAGGGGCCATTCTCTCACCATTTCCTCAACTTCCAATTCTTTCACAGCAGACCGTGCCCATCCCTACCCACCAGTCACCAAACCTATCACCATATGCAGATTGATATCAGCGCTCATTTACCCACATATACATTTAATATAGCCACTCATCACACCCAAGACTACTTACACAATTAGAACTTGGTTACTCTCACAGAATTGACCGCCTCCCTCTCAAATTCCTCATCAACCCTTCCTACACCACCTGACCAACCACCAATATTCCTCCACCAATAGTTTCCTGAGCACAATGCCTCCCCCTAAACAAAACCCAAAAAATATTAGGACTTAACTATGCCACTCATATGACTTCTAACAAATCGACCAATCACCTCATCAACCGAACGGAAACTAAATACCCTCCGACTTTCCAAACACAACTTTCAGTGACAGGAACCCCTTCACCACCCCTTATAAAATCCTCACGAAACAAATATAAAATATTGCTGTCCTCTGCATGGGTTCCCTGCACTGTCAAAATTCTAACTCAAAAAAATTACAAATCACACAAAACACAGCCCTAAGAATTATCACTGGATGCGCTAAAACTACCCCCATCCAACATTATAATAACAGCTTACATCCTTCCTATTCTCCACCACCTGGAGAATGGTGGGGGATCAATCTACCAGAAAAGCTCTTATCCACCCACCGCAGTGTTCACCAAATATTTCCAACCTCCGACACAGACTAAAATTCCCCACCTCCTCACCCAGCTAAATTCTTAATGACTCTACACAGTATTTCCCCCTCCCTCCCAAATAGCGTCATGGCTTACAATATTCCACTACAATCTAACTAACATGTACCTACAAACAATCGCGCCCAATAAACAGACTTACTAACTACCCTCACAAAAGTTTCCCTAGAAGAAACACTGTCCACCGAAGAGGCCAATTGACCTTGCCGGAGCAGATCAAGGCACACCCAAAAGACTCTTACGAATATTTAATATAGTGTCAAACTAGACAACTGTGAAAGTTACTCCCCACCTGCACAGATGTCACATTTCCCAGCACACAATGGACCCAGCTCTCGACGCCCGTGCTGACTTTCATCTATTCTTCCTTCATCGCCTGTGGAACGCGACAGAGCAGTTGATGGCTTCCTGGACGCACAGTTGGTGGCCTCATTGGAGGTGGGCAGGGCAGAGATAAGTACAGTATATACTATATATATATATTTATATCATATATATATATATATATATATATTATTATATCCTATAATAATATATATATATATATATATATCACTATATATACTATATATATCCCAGAATCTTGCTATTTTCTTTGCCCTATTATCTTCTTTGGTATTTTGCTCATTTTCATAGTGCGTAATGTCAATCCCCTTCATCTTTTTTATATTTTCTTCCATACTTGTTTTTGTCAGTTTTTTACTTAAACCTGTTTCGTATTTACCCTATTTTGGTTATTATCCAGCTTTATATAACTTTTTCTTCTGTTTCTTTCACCTCTTTTTCTTCTGTCTTCCTTGTCTTTCTCATCTTTTCCTTGTATGCTTTTTTTGGCAAAATTCCACTCGCTCGTTTGTTTAATATATTTATTCATTTCTTTTAAGTCTTCTACTCTCTCATTTAATTTTGCTTACATATCTTTCCAAAAGCTCTGGCTCTGTACTATAATATTTAATGTTGTACCGTTTCGCCTTTTTATAGTTTTCATTTGAGTCACTGCTCTTTTAGGAGAATATTTTACTTTTAATTACTGTATATAATTACAAGAATCATAATACTTCTCTTTCCTCATCTTTCAATCAATTGAATCGGAGTATCTTACTCGCTAGCTTTATTAGTTAGTCGCACAATCTATCAACACTTCTCAATATATTCTCTGCCATTGTCGTATATCTCTCTTGCACTCTTCACTAGAATGTTAGTAATTTCAGCTCAAACACGTCTGTCCATTCTTGTATCATCTCTCCTTGTTTATCAAGTTGTTGATTCCCTAGCCATGGTATATGTCCATTGAAGTCTCCTAAGATCATAAGATTGTTTGTACTTTCATCTCGTAATAAGGTTTCACATTCTTTTCTTATTTTAGTATTTCTCCTTTTGTCTTCTGGTTTGTTTCTTGTTGCAAAATACACTAGTACAAATTTATATTCTATTTCATAAAATATTACTCTAAAATATAAAAGATCACTATGTTTTTTATTCAAATTTTCAACTTGTATATGCTTATTGTTATAGGTATATTACCATTAATCCTCCTCCTTTTTTTGTCCCACTCCTCCCTATTGCTTATTATATTGCACAAATCATCTATCTACTGTTAACTGTGTTTCTACTAAGAATACTAAATCATTTTCCCTATTTGCTGTAATATAGTTCAATTTCAGCTAATTTTGTTTCAAGTGTCAGCCCTTGGATATTAATCATATTTAGTGTTAGCCTAACATCACTTACCATTTTATATTTCCTATTGTCTTCACTTAAGCCTACTGAAAATTTCCATCTTCCCATTTTTTACCTTGTTTTATGTAGAGACCGGTTTCTCCATTTTGTCTCCTATCCTTAACTCTTTTCTAAGCATATTTCCTGCTTCCCTTTCTCTCTTTTTGTTTGGTCTGAAAGCGTGTTCTATTTCTAAGCGCTTTTGCTTTCTTCAAAATGTTCCACTTTTCCTCCCCATTTTCATTTCAACAAACAGGGGTCTAGGCTTACTGGGGAGATTGTGTATTTCTTCCTAGCCTTTTTGTCTTAACAATCTCAAACTCTGTTACCCTTATTTCCTTAAATGTTTCTGAACTAATTTCTGTGTTTTTCTTCAGTATGCTCCTGATTTATGTCATTTTCCTTTAAATTATATATCACACGATTGTTTTTTCTAATTTGTTTATCTTCTATTTAAAACATTTCTTCTCTAATGGTTTCTATAAGCTGCTTCTTATCTATTGTGGATGTCTCATTTTCTTCCTTCTCAATTTTCCTATTTCTACTTGCAATTCTTTTATGGTGTCTACGTAGATCATTAACAATTTTGATAGATCCTTGACTTCTTTTCTTAGATTGTTAATTTCATTTGGTTTCTCCATACAGCTTTGGCAAGCCCATGACATGTTTTTCTTTTAGCTTAACATTTTATATTAATTTTTATTAACATCAGCACAATTTGGTGTAGCATGAAACCATTCTGTACATCGCTCACATTCTATACTATCCATTCTATGGCCTATCTATATAATGGTTACATTTACAGCACATATTCTGTAGCTGGGGTATTCACAATTCAGTACTCTTTGATTATTCGTCTATTTATTTATTTATTTTTGTATGTTTCAAACATGTATCGAAATGGCCAGGTATTAACCACAAAAATGATTTTATGTATCATATCTGTGGGTCATAGTCTTCCTTTGCCTTGTGCTTTGTATAGTTGCCTATTTCATAAACAATGTAAAGTGCGATAAAATGAAGTTCCGGTCAGTTGGAATATAATTAAAATCCTATTGAGTTATTCATTACTTTGCGGGTCTATTAATTTTTTTTTCTAGAAGTCTATCATTTTTTTTTATGCTTCATTACAATGTATTTAGAGTCTATGCTGTGATTGTTATAAAAATTGATGTTGTCATGGTTCTGGCAGACTATTACCATGTCTTTTCTTTTTACAGATTACTAATTATTTGAAATATATTTTAAAATAAATATTAAAATGGATATCAAAGATGAAATTGAAATAAAGGAAGAAGAATTGGACCCAATAGACCAAGATAATTGTTTTTATCAGAAGGATTCTCATCTGGTATATATATATATATATATATAATATATATATATATATATATATATATATATATATATATATATATATATATATATATATATATTATATATATATATATATATATATATATATATATATATATATATATATATATATATATATTATATATATATTTATTATTATTATTATTATTATTATTATTATTATTATTATTATTATTATTATTATTATTATTATTAATTTTGCAGTTTGGCCGCTATGAGAGAGCAGCAAACCCTTAATTATCAAAATAAATTTTTATTAGTTTAAATCATATTTCCTGTAATTTTCATTTAGTTAATCTTTATTTTAATTTTTTAATTAATAAACTCCTATGACCTTTTAAACTTAATTTCAATATAAATTTTTTATATCAAAGCACAGGAACTCGAAATCCATTTTAATTAATTTTAAAATTTACCATATATATGTTTTGTAATGTAAATTTTAATTTTTAATCCAAGACTCGATAGACAATATAGGCTCTACAAAAAAGGGGTAGTTAACTACACTGAGTGCACAAGTTAAAAAACAAACTAACCGAGAATGCTCACCTGGATGTATTCAGTCCTGCTTTTCTCTCATTAGATTCTCCCTGCAAAATCTTAACGATTCTGAATTCTTTTGTTGAGCAAACTTTTATCAATATTGTCCTGCACCAGTTAAGAATTTCAAAAAAAAGTCTTCTGCTAATGGATGATAGAGAAATCTCTTTTAATCTTTTTAAATAAGTATAGTTAAGATTCCATTTGGTTCTCTTCTTTCTTGAAGAATAGGGAAGCATTTTTAGTATCTAATATACGGGATATTCAATTAAAAATGTCAAGTCTCCATTTCTGATGTTGTGTGCTCAAATTATTTTAAGAATATAAACAGGGATGTTAGGTTTTAACACTAGTATTAATTAATTATTTAGTTTGCAGATGACATTAAAAATAGCTTTATCAGTAGTATTCCATGTTTAAATAAATATACACAGAGGACAGGTAACCTTTAGTTCCATTTTGACATTTCCAGAAATGAAGTTATTATGCCTTCCTTTTTTATTTGAACTTTTTTGTTTTCTGTAAATTTTTTTAATTTTTAACTTAACTTATTTTATGGACTATTTTGTCTAAACTAAAGGAAAGATTTTGGGTTTTTAATAAAAACTTTTGTAAATAGATTTTTTTATTAATTTAAAATTGACATCTTAATTAAAGTCTTTTCCTGACAAGAAATTTACGTTTGGAGATAGACAAATCTTTGATGTAGCAGCTCTAATTTGCTTCTTTTTCATTGTTCATCGCTATTTCCCACTTCATCATTTTTGTTCATGGGCAATTTTGAGTTGCCAGTGAGATTGTCCTTAAACCAGAAAATGAGAGAAATGGAGACTATACTGAGATGGTTTTGGTCATATGTAACGGATGTTTGAATAGTCAGTTTGTTAAGCGGTTGGATAGTGGTGAGTGTGGTGGGAATCGACAGGCTGGGAGACAGAAGAAAAAGTGGATTGAGTCAGTTAAGTGGAATGCCCCTGAAGGAGAGTGAATGTGAGTTTTGGAAGAGGCGAGACAATAAAGGTGCAGATAAAAGGAGTGAAAATTGCGGGTTTTGTGAGGAGGGTATAGTTGTGTGGCTTTACCCAGGGGATGAAACCCACATTGATGAGAATCACAGTGAGGGTCCGTCGCAGTCGTGTGAGCTCTAGGTGGATTTTTCTAACTGTGACCAGTTATATTCTTCTACAACATTTCTGTTCCAGTGTATGCTTCGCACCTCACCCCCAATCTTGGATAGGCAGGAAGATGATATTATATTACTATATATATATATAATATATACTATATATATATATATATATATATTATATATTAATATATATAGTATATATATATACTATATATATATTCAGGAATGCGCCAGATCGCGAATAGTGAATTAGCCGGATACCAGATATCCGGCTAGAAGTTAAAAACCAGATACCGGAATCTGGCAGTACTAGAATAAGTCAGCATCCATCAGGTGTGAACTGTAAATAAAAAAAAAAATTTTTTTTTTTGCTCATTAAATAGCCACGCGGTACTACAACATATTTTATTTAGATTATCTGTAATTCTAGAGAGTTTTTAATATTTTTTTAAAAATATAAATAATATTCAGGGTATAAAATGTCCTGAAATAGAAATTTCACTTTGAAAAATGTGAAGTTTTTTGTTAACTTTGTTTATAAAATGAAAAGTTTATGGACAGATTTTAATTTACTCTCTCTTCAGTGTAATGACAGTTGTTATGGTTAGCTTTTAAAACTGGCAAAAGTAATTTTTGTACCAAAACATTGCATAGCTGGTTAAATCTGCTGGACTAACTGGCTGATTCCCCCCCTCCCCAATAAAATGATGATGGGGCGAATTGGGCCACTCATTGTTATTCTATTTTATGTATTACAAAATTAATTGACATTTTTTTATTTCTTCTGCATAATTTAAATAAATAAAACAGTTACTTATATTAAGTAAACAATTAAAATAAAAAAATA
>JABUQX010063061.1:0-2500 GCA_015478945.1 Trachelipus rathkii
AAGATGAAGGGATCCATATGGCACACTAAGTGGAGACCAAACACCAAAAGGGACACTAAACGACATGATAAAGTGCGTTATAGAGGGCCAGTATATCACAGAAAACAAATACACAGGGAATACAACAGGCAAAAATAATGAAAGAATATGATACTGAGGTAAAAGATGTCACTGGTGCAACAGGTGGGCCATTTCCAAAAGAGAATGTCGAAAATTATAATGGGTGGTGCTTAGGATGTGGGAGTAATGAACATCGAACTGCGGAATGTGGATCCAGAAGAGGGTTCAGACAACAAGAACAAGGTTATAGAAGGCAAGATCAACAGGATATGGGTGGACAAAGGCAGAATGAGAGGAAACCCATCGAAAAAAATGCTTTTTATGCAACCAAATGGGACATTGGAGGGATACTTGACTAAGAGAACAAATAGAAGAATGGAAAAAGGAACAAAAACAGGCAACTTCGGGAAACGAGGTAGCTCCGCCGACCCGGAACGACAGGAGGACACCCCAGTAAACCACCATTAGGACCAGCCCGGCTATCAAGGTGAAATTCCCATCTACAAATGAAATACAGGGTTGAAACAACAAAGGATAAATAGAGGAGGCACAGCAGTATCATGTATTATGCACTCCAATAGGTCAAAAAGACAAAAAATAAGGTAAATGAAAATTAAGGAAACATGGGAAATTCTCAATTGGCCATTGGTAAACGAGCAATAAGAAGGATATAGAAATCAAACGGAGTATTATGGAAGAGGATAAGGAAAACATCAAAACAGAGCCAAACTATGCCATCTCTATACGATACTATGATCTCTTGGATTGGATGGGATTCAGCACCAAGAGGAATGCAAGTCATGATGTGGAACTCGACTTACAGGGTTTTGAAGAGAGTTTAAGGTTCCCTAATAAATTACACAATAGGTATACCACCATTTTAGATGCCACTGAAAGAGAAGAGGAGGTTCTAGGAAGTATAACTTCGGTACATGATGAGGATATACAGGTAGATAATCATGTTGCAAGTAACTTAAATATCCCTTTTTATAATTCCAGATCCATTCATGAGGAATTAAGAGAAGTTGGTGAGGATCCTGAACAAATGATGTTGGCTGATGGGTCAGAAGGACAGGAAGAAACCCAACAAGGATCAGAGACTAGACATCGGCCAATGACACGGTCAAGAGGGTCAGCTCCAGATCTCCCGAATGTACAGAAAAGGGTACTGGAGTATGAAAGGAGGGCTGAGGAGAGAAGGGCGTCTAGTGGAAACTAGGTGAGTTTACTACTCTTGTTTATATTATTATTGAATTGTTTTTTATTGTTTATTATTGTTTGTTTTATGGGATGCTTCCTTTCTTTAAAGATTGGGTTTCCAATCTTGAAGGGGTGAGTAGTGTCACGAGTCAGATGACTCGTGTCATCAAATTAAACAACCTCCTAATTTTTACAAAGTAGAAAACCATATCCAGGCTGAAAGAAAAACTCATTGATTCTCAAAAGAAGTTCAGGTAAACAGTTGCATTGAATTTCAGTTCAAAAGTGTCTAAGTTATAAGGATTTCATTACGAAATTGTGATTGCCAACTTTATAAGGATTTCTTAGGTTGTGATTATCAACTTTATAAGGATTTATTTACTAAGTGTGACTCCAGTGTTATAAGAAACAAACTCTCCCAAAATTGGTATGTATAATAAATATAAAAGTGATATTTACGATAGTTTAAAATCTAAAAGTAGGAATAGGATTTATGATTTGCTGTTTCGATTTGACGAAATAACGTTTAAGTTTAATTAAAATATAGACAATATTAAAGCGTAAACTGTGGAAAATTAGATACGAATAAACTAGTTGACATTGTTAGAATACGAGGAATTACCAAAGAATATTGTAAAATTTATATATAGGATCTTTTTGGTTTGAAGGACAATGAAAATTATATTAAGAATAGTCATGATAAACGAAAAGTTTAGAGTAAAAATAACACAGTGATCTATAAGAAAGAATAGTTAAAAGGATTTTAAAGAAATTATATATATATATATATATATATATATAATATATATATAAAAATTAATATCTCTTTTTATATATATATTATATATATATATATAATATATATATATATATATATATATATTTATATATATGTTGGTGTGGTGGTGCCGTGTTTGTTGTGGGGTTTGATACGTGCATGTAAAATCACATCTACGAAGGTATAGATAAGAATCTTTTAAAGATATGACGAGGCCACATTTGAGGGGGCACACATACAATTTAAGGTTTACAGTTGCGGACGAAGGAAAGGTACATCAGTATTATATTTTTTATATTATTATTATTATTATTACATTAATTATTATATATATCATTATTATCTCTTATTATTATTATTATTATTATTTATTATTATTTATTATTATTATTATTATTATTAATTATTATTATTATTATTATTTTAGTTTCACCGTTATGTTTCTTTAGACGAAATGAAGGA
>JABUQX010063061.1:7500-17500 GCA_015478945.1 Trachelipus rathkii
TATTAGTGAGGCAATAATTTAGGAGCCGAGTCTAGGACCCAGCTCAAAATTTGGATTCCGAATGGGACCCAGAAGCGAGGTCAAGTCCGATAAGGTCACGACCAGATATTGAGGCCAAGGCTGCAATTAATAGCCAACTAAGGTTCCAGCCAAATTTAGAGGCCTAGGTTAACCCTAGGTTAGCCACTGAAATTTAAACCAGACCACGGAAGATTCCTAAGGTCGAAAGGTCACACAGGTCGTGTGTCAGTTGGATCAGGTCGTTCAAAGGAGTAACGAGCACCTTCCGAAGGATCATTCGTCCGAATAACGACGTTTAAAGGAAGTATTGCTCTTGTACCTTCTATAAACAATTTAAACTGAATTTGTAAATAATAAATTTAACCCGGGTTTATATTGTACTATATATTTTGTTTTGAAATAAATTGGTGTTTAATATTTAGCTTAGATAGTAATAGGGTATGTATAAATTATAAAGTTAAAAAGCCATAGGTAGATAGGATTGATATTAAAAATACTTAATTATTCATATTATTTATTATATATAAGAAAAACCAGCATTCGTGTCTCTCAATCCTTTTTGTCTCTTATTTTCATCGTAACAGGAAAAGTCCTCTGTAAAGGAACGCAACCTTGCCTCCCTCATTAAAAAGGAGATGTAACAACAAACGATTCCATAACAACTGATTTCATTTCAATATATTATTAATATATATATATATATATATATATATATATATATAATATATATTATATATATATATATATATATATATATATATATATATACTGTATTATATATTATATTATATATATATATACTAATATATATATATATATATATATATATATATTATATAGTATATATATATATATATATATATATATTATATTATTATAATAAATAATATATATATATATACTGTATATATATATATATATATATATATATACATATATATGTATATTCCACTTATAATAAGTATTATATATATATATAATATATAATATATATACTGTATATATATATAATATATATATATAATATAAATATATATATATATATATATATATATATATATATATATATATATATATATATATATATATATATATATATATATATATATATATTAATATATATAAATATATATATATATATATATATATATTGTATATTATATATATATATTATATATTATATATATATTATAATATATATATATATATTATATATTTATATATATATATATATATATATATATATATAATATATATATAGTATAATATATATATATATATATATATTATAATGAGATTTTAGATTTACAACGGGAGTTTTGGAGAATAGAAATGAAGAGGAATGAGAAGTTGGCAGAGTTTGCCCTAAGGTTACAAACGACGTATGAGGCAGCCACAAGCGAGGAACAAAGGGACGTGGAGATGCTAAAAAAACAATTTGTAGAATGTCTGCCGAAAAAAATGGCTAGGAGATTTAAAGTCCGGATGGGAGGGGAGAAAGAAAGTACAAAGATTAGATGGAAAGATGTCGTCACTTGGGCTCAAGAAGAAGATAAACTGGAAGAACAAGAAAATGAGGAACCCGAAGCCGCCGCAATTCCAATATGGGCGACGTTACAGGGAGAAAGACAAGAAAGACCAACATATGCCGACCAAGTACGGTACGGTAGACCGTTGCCCTCCTCCCATGGAAAAGAACATAAGGGATTCACTGACCGGAATACTGGACCGTATGAGCAACAAGGTGGGAGGTGTTATCACTGCGATAGGACAGGACACATAAAGAGAGACTGCTGGAGGTTTAGAGGGTGGTGTTTGGTGTGTGGTAGCAGTGAGCACACGATTGCCAATTGTGGAATGAAGACCAGGAGCAGGGACAGACGTCAGCAAGGAGAGCAAAGAGGTGGTGGAGAACGTACCGAAAATAGTGCCAGGGCTCACGGTGTTGATGAACGCAAATGTTTTGTGTGCGAGGAAAGTGGGCATTTGTGGGAGTCTTGCCCTATGAGGGCAGAAGTGGAAGAACTGAAAAAGAAGAGAAAACCAGGAGTCTCGGGAAACGAGAACGCTCCGCCATTATCGGGAGTGGGCCGGAGCCAACCAGAGTAATGGAAGCACAAGCAAGTATCCCGGTTAACCAAGGGTGGTCAATACTGAATCCGGAGGCAAGAGAGTTTGTGACGACGGGCCTTAGCCCTTTACAGCAACGACCAGCAAAAATAAGAAAGACAATAGATGAAACCGCAGATGAAGTAACAACTGGGGTTTATAGAACTAATGGGAGGAATAATTATGGTAGAGATGACAGTATCCAGTTGACCCCATTATTACGGTTTAAAATACAGCTTGATAGTAAGGAAACGCTTGCCATAATGGATTCAGGATCACAATACTGTATTATTGGAGAAAATTTATTAAAAGAGATCTCGAATCCAGAAATAACCAGTAGGTTAATGAAATTGAGAGGTATAGGGGACCCATCTCACTGCACAGAATCCCAGAGAACCGCTACTTTGAGAGTGACCATTGACGGAATTGAGTACGGTCGATTTGAATTTATAGTAGTAAAGTATCTGAAAGAAGGTGTCATCTTGGGAATGCCTTTCCTAACAAAGAATCAGATTAAGTTAAATGTAGCAGAAAAGACGTTTACGCGTTATGGTGAGACGGGCATTATAGAGCATGTACATTTGCCAACTGACCCTGGAAATTGTGTTCGGGTCGTAACTGCACTACCAGTGTACGTTGTGGAAGGTATAGCCATCATAGAGGATGGATGGGTACGGGTGAAAGCATGTTGGAAGTCGGAACAGATCACACCAAGAACGGGTACTGAATGGGAAAACGAACGTTCGGAAGAATTATTGATCGACAACAAGGAAGATAAGAATAAAAGGGGTTATAATAAAAGATTCAGGATGCTGCCGGGATTAGTGAAATGGAAAGACAATCAAGGAGAAGTGTTGGTGAAGAAATTGACCGCCGGAAAAACATATTTGGGGAAGGGTGAGATCCTCGGCACAGCACACTTGATGGTGGATGAGGGTGATTTGGTAAAGTTCGAAGCAAAAACGTGTGCAGTAAATACTATAATACAAGAGCCACCGGAACAACCAGTCATTGAACAAGAGTGGACGAAAGAAAGATTGAGTGATGAAATAGAATTTATGGAAGAGTTAACAACTGAACATCGTGAGAAGATAACAGAAGCATTATGGGACTACCGATCGGTATTTAGCAGAAGTGATGCAGACGTGAGCAGAACATCGATGACACCATACAAAATCAAACTACACGATGACACCCCAATTTACCAAAGAGCAAGAAGGTTCGACCAGAGAACGAATGATGAAATAGAAAGCCAAGTGAGGGAGCTGTGTTTGAGAGACATTGTGGAACCTTGTGCTTCAGAGTGGAGTTTTCCTATAGTTCCGATTAGAAAAAAAGATGGCACATTACGTCTATGTGTAGACTACCGTAGGCTTAATAAAGTAACTGAGGCTGACCGATTTCCCATGACCAACATTACCGAAACGATCTTCGGTTGTCATGGAGCTTACTATTTTACAAAGTATGGACCTGGTTAAGGGGTATTACCAGATGCAGTTGGAGGAAGATAGCAAAGACTATACTGCATTTTCCACAGTAAGCGGACAATACAGGTTTAAAAGATTGAGCTTTGGACTCAAGAATGGGCCAGCTGCGTTCCAGAGGGAAATGCAACGGATATTAACTGGGTTTAGTAGGGATAAAGTCGTAATTTATGTAGACGATGTGCTTTTGATCTCGAAGGGATTCGACGAGCATCTAACCTTAATAAAACGTGTCCTCCAGAAGTTTTGTGAAGCCAATGTAAAAATAAAAGTGAGTAAATGTAAATGGGTACAAAAGGAAGTTCAATTTTTAGGTCATATAATTGGCAGAACCGGTATAAGGAAGCTGCCGGAATATGTAAATCAGATCGACAAATTAGAAAAGCCGAAGAATGTTGGAGAATTAAGAAGAATATTTTACGAATGATAACTTCCAGAGGAAATTCATTCGAAATTGTTCAGAAGTAGCAGCACCTCTTAGTGTGCTAACTGGTGGGAAGAGAAAAGATTTGATTGAATGGACGACGGAAAGAACTAAATCATTTGAAGAATTAAAAAGGCGGATGAAGGATTCAGTAGAATTGGACTTCTCAGATTTTTCATCACATGCGAAAAAGTTAGAATTGTTTGTAGATGCTAGCGGAACTGGTATAGGGGCTGGCCTTTGACAAAAGCAGAATGGAGAAAGAAGGGTTATTGCATATAATTCCCACTCATTTAGTGCTTGTGAGAGAAGAGCGTCGACCATAGAAAGAGAACTGTTGGCTATAAGATGGGGCATTAAAAGTTTTAGACCGTTCCTGTTGGGGCAGACTTTCATTCTTTATACTGATCATAGACCATTGGTCTATTTAGATACAATGAAGTTGGTAAACAGTAAATTGGCACGCGTTTTGGATGATCTCAGCGAATATAGTTTAGAAATTCAATATTATCCTGGGAAAGAAAGTGTGTTTGCGGACACCTGGTCCAGGTGCCACGTCAGTATTGAGGAGAGGGCGGAAGTCGTTGACCCCCTTGCGCTTCCAAAAGGAATTACTGTTGGTGAAATTAGTTCCAGGAGGAGCGTACTCCCTGTTTCAAAGCCTAAAGATTGTCTTAGATAACACCCATCTAGAAGGAGTTCCAAGGAATTTTAGAAACCTGCGGGAAGTGTTGTTGGATAAGCTCATTTTGGAAAGGAGGTTATACGGGATAGAGAAACGGGCAAAAGCAGTAAAATACTTAAGAGCACTGAAAGAACCTGGAAGAGAGCCCGTGCCGGAAGTACTATTGGCAGCCAGCGATGTTTTCAAAGTAAAGATATGGCTCCATCATGGAACATGCTGTTCGGTGGCTTATATTGGCCCCAAGATGAGAGAAGAAGAACACCTGGAGGATGTGCACTTGCAGGTGCTGGGAGGAAGCCATTTTAATCCCTTAAAAGACAATGGCACATTCTGTCCAACAAATTGGAATACCATGACGGAAGAAATACCAATCATTCCAGATGACGAGGAAGAATTTCAAGAAGATGGACAGGATACCGATGGGGAACATCCTCAAGAGGAAGAAGAAGCAAGTGAGGATGAAGAAACTAACTTGTTGAGTCACCATTATGGTGAAGGATTGGAGATAAATCTGTTGATGAAAGAAAGAGGCCACATTTCAAGACTGAGCTGTAACCACATTTTGAAGGGGGTTGCCTGGAAAGAAGTGTGTATAGGGGAGGTGACAAAATGTGCGTTTTTAGACACTGGTGCAGTGATCAGTTTAATACAGGAGGCTGTCGTAAATGATCTTACGCAATTTGGGCACATACGACGAGAATGGCCAGTGGAAGTAATGCTTAATGGTGTAGGCACCGGGGAGGTGGAGTGTACAAAGAGCAGTGGAAGTCACCATAAACACGAAATATCGACAGGTGACACTGCCATTGGTGGTGGTTAAAGATGAATATATCCCAGCTTGCCTCTTGTTGGGCATGAACTATCTTGTAGAAACTGAAGCAGTTCTAGATTTTGGTGAAGGAATAATTTCGCATGGTGAAGATTCTGAGAATGTGAGTGACACGTTTATAACAACGGTGGCGGTGAATAATGTATCGGTCAACAGAAACAGTGGTCAATTTATGGAAATAGCGCCAGAAGAGATTATCGTATTACAAAATAGATCAGAAGCTATAAAAACTTTGAGAGAGAGGGTGAGAAATGGGCAACAAATTGAGAAGACTGATCTCTTAAAAGAATTTTACCGGTACAGAGAGGATTTTGCCATAAACCAAGGAATTTTAGTGAAGAAACTGGGAACAAACTATTATAGTGCAGTGGTGGGATTCAGACAACTTGTACATGTAAGCGTGACCATACACAGAAATCTTGCACACATAGGACGAGACAAATTATTAGATGCAGTAGTGAAGTATGTGTGGCATCCAAAAATATACACAGTGGTTCAGGAAGTATGCAGGACTTGCCCGAAGTGCCAGCTAATGAAGATTGAGCATACGGTAGTATACCCACCTATCTGGAAGATTGAAGTGAAGAATCCATTTGAGATGGTTGCTGTGGACGTTATGTCCATGCCAAAAACGAGATTGGGAAATGTAGCATGCCTGGTTGCGATCGATCATTGTAGTAAATGGGCAATGGTGAGGCCACTGAAAAATAAGGTAGCAAAAAGTGTATCAGATGCATTTGAATATCATATGTTACCAAGTTTCATACATGCACCGTACAAGATACTGACTGATAATGGAGTGGAGTTTAGGAGTCGGAGGTTTCGAACAGATGTTGAGGACTACGGGATTGATCTACATGGTTATAGTATTCCTTACTATTAGCCTATCAAGTAACGGGGGCAGTGGAGCGTGGTCAATAGAATCGTTTTGCGAGCTAGTGAAGAATGTAGTAGCTGAAGAATTGGATTGGGACATTTGTCTGCCGAGAGTGGTGTTGACATATAATAACACAAAACATACTGAACTGGGGATGTCACCAGCAGAGAAATTAATGACGGAACATCATGAAAGAGGAGTGATGCTACCCATCCCAAGAGAAGAACAAGGAAAGTGGAGAGAGGGACACCCTAATTGGTTACCCTATGCAGTGGGTGTAAAAGTTAAAAGGAAGATTATAAGTGTAGATAGGTCAGTAGACAAGAAGTTGGGAGAAAGATTTGCAGGGCCCTACGTAGTTACCAAAGTTGTATCCGAGGGAATGACGTATGAGATCGAAAGGGAAGGAAAAACCATAAAGGCACATTACTCACATTTGAAAGTTTGGGCAGATCCGCCACCTTACTTGCTACAGCATTTTCGACAAGAGAACGAAGAAGTAGAATTAGAGACCTCACAAGTAAACTCGCTTGAAGAAATTGATTCTGAGATGGAGACATCGGAATGTGGGCCCCGATCGGGGTTTTTAAGGAACGTTGCAGTACAAATGGAGAAGAACCATTCGGTCAAGTGTAGGAGGAACCAGTCGGTTGAATGTGTACAGGACCAGTCGGTCGAAGATGAGCGTGACCCTTGGGTCAGGGGTGGACACAACCGTCCGGAACAGCGCACAACTTTGTGGAGTAAGAACCAGTCGGTCGTTACGCGGACGGAAAAGAAGAAAGGAGCCCAGATAAAGAAGGCGTGGCAGATGTTGAAAGAAGTAGCGACAGCAAGCGTCAAAACGAAGAAGGTTGCAGCAGTACAGACGGACCAGTTGATAACATTCGATATAGGGACACAAACGAGCTATACGGAATCGGTCCCCTCACCTATTGATGCCAGTGAACAATTGGACTGGTTTGACAACAATGATACAAATAGTGACGGAAACAGTGACTTTGATATCCGGAAGTTTGAGGCGTCGTTACGGTTCCCGGAGAACAGTTATATATTGGCTGCAATAGAAAGCGACAGGAGTGATTTGGAAGAAGAAACGCCATTTGGCCAATTGGAGGAGGAGTTGCCTGTATCTGGGACTAGAATGTTAGAAATGGATGAGAGAGCCCTGAACTCAGCAGAAGAATTAGAAACACCAGAACCGACAAGGAAATCTCTATATGAAGAGTTGAGGGAAGTTGGAGAAAGCCCGGAGAACATGAATAGAGGTCAAGAACCAGTGTACGTAGAGAATTGTGAACAAGCTGAGGAAAGCCAATACTCGCCACCACAAACAAGATCACGAGGATCAGTTCCAGAATTGTCTAACGTACAAGGAAAGATTCTAGAGTACGAAAGGCGGACAGAAGCGAAAAAGGCGTCAAGAAGAAGGAACCAGTGTAATTATTTTTCTTGTTAGAGATTGGACAACCAATCTCTGAGGGGGAGTCGTACAATAGGGCGATTTAAAGAAATCCCTAAACCAACTAAAATATTCTGAAATGAAGAAAAAATCGGTACTAGAATCGCGTCTTTTTATATGTGAAAGTTTTACGTAAAGTTGGTCCAAAACAACGAGTGAAATAAAGGTGATTTTTACGGAGAACAAGAAAGCAGATTATCAAAGTTCCAGTTGAAAATCATTAACAAGTTAATTAAAGTCCCGCGTATTCGGGTAAGTTTAAGAGTAAATTTTGTAAAAGTTTAAGTTGTTTTTATCTGTAGATGACGAGGAGGAGTTGAGGAAAACGAATAGTCAAATTTAAGTTAATGCAATAGCTGAAAGAAAATTCAAGTTAGAATAAAGATCAAGTTTAAAATTTAAGTTTAGAATAAAGCATTCAAGTTTAGGAAAAAGTTCAAATTTAAAAGTCAAGTTTAGGAAAAAGTCCAAATTTAAAAGTCAAGTTTAGAAAAAAGTCAAATTTAAAAGTCAAAGTTAGAATAAAGTGCAAGTTAAAATTCAAGTTTAAAATAAAGCAGTCAAGTTAAAATAGCTAAAGTAATAGTTGGAATAAAACATTTAAAATCAGGTGATCAAAAATAAAGTTAAAGACGAGACGAAATATTGTAGCTGAAAGAAAATGTTAAGATTTGGAAAAACATATTTAGTTTTGAGGCTGGGAAAAGTTAAAATAAGGTTTTGGAATATTAAAAGAATTGAGGCAAGAAGCTTTAAAGTATAAAAATGGCTGGAATTATCGCCGCGGCAGTATTAAGGAAATTATTGAGTGGGCAAGTTATCGATAGGATTGCGATAATCGCGATAAACACAAAAGTATGAGTTGCAATTATCGTTGCCGTTATTAAAGTTGTATGACCAAGATTGTTGGTGTTGCCGTATGGCTGGGATCATGGTTGCCATGATTGGCATGATTGCCGTTATTATGATTATTATGATTATTATATTTATTATTATTAATTATTTATTATTATTATTCATTATTATATTATTATTAATTGATTATTTATTATTATTTTATTAATTATTAATTATCAATTATCAAATTATATTATTATTAATTATTATTATTTTATTATTATTATTATTATTATTATTATTATTATTATTATTTTATTATTATTATTATTAATATATTATTAATTAATTATTATTATTTTATTATTATTATTTTATTATCTATTATTATTATTATTATTATTATTACTTGTATTGAGCATTATTATGATAAATTATTGGTGATTAATTATTTATATTATTATTATGATCATTATCTGATGACCATTGAAGAGTCCAATTGTGACTGGTACGATGAGTAGTAACGATTATAATCCTTATTATTATATTATTATTAATTATTATTAATTATTATTATTTTAATTATTTTATTATTATTATTTTATTATTATTATTATTATTATTATTATTATTATTATTGCAGTTGCAGCCGTTATTGCAGTTGTTGGTTATATATTCATTATTATTATTATTATTATTATTTTATTATTATTAATTATTATTTAATATTATTATTATTATTATTATTATTATTATTATTATTATTGCAGTTGCAGCCGTTTATTGCAGTTATTATTATTATTATTATAATTTTATTATTATTATTATTATTCTTAATTATTATTATTATTATTATTATTAATTATTATTATTATTATTTATTATTATTATTATTATTATTATTATTATTATTATTATTTATTTTATTTGTAAAAATCCAAATTCTTATTTTAACTCATCATTTTATTTTGTCATTTGCAAATTACTACTACTACTATTACTACTATTACTACTAATACTATTACTGATATTGTCCATTATTAATTATTATTATTAATTATTATTATTATTATTATTATTAATTATTATTATTATTAATTATTATTATTATTTATCATTATTATTATTATTATTCATTAATTATTATTATTATTTTATTATTATTATTATTATTATTAGTATTATTTTATTATTATTATTATTATTTATTATTATTTTATTATTATTATTATTATTGTATATTGATTATTATTTTATTATTATTATTATTAT
>JABUQX010063061.1:22500-31125 GCA_015478945.1 Trachelipus rathkii
AACGAGTACTGCAGTCTGGATTGGATCTTGATATAAAACGAACCCGTCGTACCATTATATTACTAGGAAGATCTCCATTGTATTGTGTTGGTAAGTTTTGTTTATTTGATTACATTGCTGCAGTTCACAGGCCGTGACTTTATCCAACAGGAGATTGGAATACTGATATAATATAGGTCGATAACCAGAGTATTTGAATGATTGTGTATGTCCGGGGTTCCTGCAAGGATCGTGAATTTCGCTGGAAGAGTAAGTAGACATATCCATTATTTGATACCCTGACCATTCTACACCTACCTTCGGCTATTAGGCCTGTTCCTCACAGCGAAGAGCTTCCTATCCCTGCACCACCTGAAAATGTGAATCTCCTGTCAGAAAACTCCGACGAAGGAGATTTATAATTACGTCCAGAAAATGACGACTTTGAAGACCTTGATTATGATGGAATGTCAATAGAACCTCATAGAATTAATCAGCATGAACTCAATGATCTAGTTCGCGATCGATCATTGTCAAAAAAACAGGCAGAACTATTGGCATCTTGATTAAAGGATTTGAATCTCCTTGAGAAGAGAACTAAAATTTCCTCTTATCGGTGACGCGAAGAAGAATTCCGACGCTTTTTCTTGGTAGACAGCAATTTAGTGTATTGTACTGATGTTGATTCATTAATGAGAGAATTAGGAGACTGTCATGATCCTAAGAAATGGAAATTGTTTATAGATTCTTCTTAACTCAGTTTAAAAGCAGTGTTTCTTCATAATGGAAATGTGAAACCTTTGATTCCTATTGACTATAGAGCCCATATGAAAGAGACCTACGACAATATGAAAGTTTTGTTATCGAAAATACGATACGAACAGCATTCTTGGAATATATGCGGCGATTTAAAAGTTATAGCACTTTTGTTAGGTCTCCAACAAGGATATACTAAATTTTGTTGTTTCCTATGCGAGTGGGATAGCAGAGATCGCAAAAATCATTTTGTCAAGAAGCAATGGCCTAAAAGAAATCTAATACCTGGAAATAAAAATGTAATTTTCAACGCACTTGTGAAACCTGAACTCGTATTTCTCCTCCTTTGCACATCAAACTCGGTTAATGAAAATTTTGTAAAAGCGATGGATAAAAGTGGTCCAGGGTTCCTATTACGTAAAAGAAATTCCTACGGTTCAGTGAGGCTAAAATTAAAGAGGATATATTTGTAGGCCCACAAATAAGGGAGCTAATGAAGGACCATCACTTTGATGAAAGCTTGAATAATATTGTAAAAACCCCTGCATGGAGATCATTTAAAAAGATTATAACTGGGTTTCTAGGCAATATTAAGGCTGACAACTATGAAGAACTAGTTTCCGAACTCCTTCGAAATTATAAAGCAATGAGATGTAACATGTCCCTAAAAATACATTTCCTTCATTCACACTTGGACATTTTTCCTTACTGCAATCTAGGCGCTATAAGCGATGATCATGGTAAGCGATTCCCCCAAATATTTTCAGCTATCGAAAAACGTTTATCAGGGAAATTGGAATCCAAATATGCTTGCAGACTATTGTTGGGGACTTAAAAGTTAAAATTGATGTTCCTCAAACAAACTACAGTAGAAAATCTTCAAAATCTACATTTTAAATTGCAGAGGTATATAGGGGAGTAAATTAACTAAAGCTTATCATTTTATAACAGTATTAAATTTTTAATTTCGTATTACAAAAAAAAAACCTGCCCGTTACAACAAAATGGTATGCAAATTCGGAATCAGCTCACAAAACTTTAAAAGAAACACCCATTTTTACTCATTTAACAGACAAAAAAGTCAAATTTTGTCGTCCAGTGTTATTTAGGAAAGATATGATAAATTAAAATTATTATAAAAGTAGCATTCATTTACTAAATCTTATTAAGATTTAAATATTATTGAGCTAACTTTCTTTCAATTTTTTTCAGATAATATTTCATTGCAATTCCGTTTCATATTATAAAACGATTGTAAAAATATTGTAATAAATAAATCACAAAGAATCATTTACTGCAATAATTTTGCAAGGAAATATTTAATAAAGATGTCAAGAAGCAAAACTCATAATTCATCTTTTCGCCAGCCTACTCCCTTACCAACCTCGATGACACCTTCAAAGGCTGATGTCTTTCGTTATTACTTATTTGTAAGAAATAATGAAGAAATTAATTCAAAGGGAACATCAACATCAAAGGGATGTTATAGGATTGTAGCAAAAGATATCGAAGGCATTTGGAATCTTTTTTCATTTCCTCATATATCATTTGAGGCCATTGCTATGAAAGTTGAAAGGTTGATCGTTTCTGCTAGTAATCTAAATAAAGTTCCTATTAAACAAAGAAATGATGCTTACATGAATAAACGTAAGGCATATGAAGAGATGTTCGATATATGTACGTGTACCTGCTATGATAAGGCAATTAACCGAAGAGATTGTCGATGTGAAATAAGAATTCCAATGATTGAGTGGGATGCATTTGTTGGTCAAAAGAAACGAATTAATCAGCTTGGGCCAATAGATAAAGCAACTACTTCAGCAAGAAAATGGACTCAAGAAAGATGTGAAAAGCTTGAGAGCAGGATGGCGAAATGTTCTAGTGTTGCTGATAGTTTACTTACAGTTACTGAATATGATTCTTCAGACATTGTTAACGAAAATAGTGATACGGATGAAAAGAGTGATCCATCTTTTGTTCCAGATGCTGAATTACAAGAACATAATCAAAATAGAATTTTGTATAATAAATTGTCTGTGACAGCCGAGAGATTCCGCGTAAGTTATAGAGCTACGGCTGCCATTGTAAATGATGCCTTGGAAGATATGGGGATTTTAAATGCCAGCAATATACTTGATAGAAAAAAAAGTAGAGAGAGAAAGAAAAAGAGTTGGATCGAGAAAGCAGATTCTACATAAGTTGCAGAACCAAAGAATTGAGTGCGTTGGCTTCGATGGAAGAAAAGATCAAACTAAAACACACACAGGAATGGAAATTGAGGAGCATTACGTTATTATTAAGGATCCAGGTAATGTATACGTAGATCACATCACTCCTGACAACGGAAGTGCTCGATGCATAGCAGATAAATACTGTAAATACTGGCCATGTTGGTGGTGTAATAAAATTAATTGAAATATACATTGAGAGGCCTCTCAAATGGCTAATATGTCTTCTTCATGCCAATGAATTACCTTTTAGGCATATTTTTCAAATGATTGATGGTAAAATGACTGGCCCAAAGAGTTTCAAAGGCTGGATTGGAAACAAAATACAAATGGATTTAAGACAATTAGAAATAACTGATTTTGTGCCTGTGCATTGTGAACTTGAAGTTCCTGAAGAAATAGCTAGAGACCTTAGTGGTGACCAAGCATATATCTATGAAATATGCACTGGAATTAAATTCGGCAAAATATAACAACAGTTAGCTTTAAAATCTCCTGGAGCTTTACATCATGCAAGATGGCTCACAAGAGCAAATAGAATTTTAAGATTATATGTTTCTACACCAAATCCAGACAAAAATCTCCAGGACTTAGTTAAGATCATATTAGAAGTATATGCTCCTGGTTGGTTTTGGATTAAATCGCATCCGAAAGCTACAGAAAGGGCTATGAATTTTTATTACCTAATATCTCTCATCAGAAAACAAAGTAAAGAACATCGTGAAATTATGGAGAATGTTCTCAGCAACAATGCATACTTTGCTCATCCTGAAAATATCTTGCTCGCCATGATCACGGATCCAAGGGTAGAGATTAGGAAAACTGCATACCATCGTATTATAAATGCAAGAAAAAGGGGAACAATGAGAAGCTTTGAACTTCCAACTAATATTAATTTCAAGGCTACTAACTATACCGACATGATTGACTGGGACAAGGAGATAATAACCTCTCCTCCACTCTTACAAGACCCTTCTAATGATGATCTATTTAGGTCTAAAGGAAACCCACTTGATCTTCCTTCGATTCCTTGTCACACCCAAGGGGTTGAACGAGCAATTAGCTTACACACTAAGGCCTCAAAAGACAGGATTGGTTAAGAAAACCGAAATACATATATATTGAATGTTGTAGAATCTAGTAAAACTATGTCAACTTTCAGTCTAAATACCAATAGAAATAGTCATAGAACACCATTATAATAATAAATGTAAAATGCTAGTACTTGATTTTAGTACACAATATTAAATTAATATTACAGTATAAATATAATACTAAATATAAAATGCCAGTATTTGTTTTTTTATAAAATATTATAATATTAAAGTATGAAAAATTATGATATTAGTATCCTATGTCATATTTCTTATTCATATTGTAGGGGAGTGGCTCTTCAAGGGGTAGGGGGAATTGCATAAATATTAAAGTATGAAAATATATCACACAGTTTTCTATACTAAACTAATATATTAATATATAATACATAAATATTAAAGTATGAAAATAAATATAATTTCAGTATCCTATGTTATATTTCTAATTCATATTAAAAGGGGGGATCATGCGAGGGGTAATGAGGGTTGCATAACCAAAATATTTTAGCATATTACATTGTTTTCTATACTAAACTCAGTGCAGATTGTGGAAATGGTTTCTAAATTTCGACCCCCTTTTAAATTTATATATATATATATATATATATATATATATATATATATATATACTATATATTTTAACAATATTATATATATATATTTTTTGTATATATATATATATATATATTATATATATATCTACTCTCATATATATATATATATATATATATATATATATATATCATCACCCACCTTCTTTCCCAAAGATTTTGAGTATGGTGCGTAACATGCACCTGAAAAAGAAAAGTAGTAGAAGAATATGAAGTTAGTCGAAAAGAATGCCCAGTCTTACTGTCCCCTTTATACCTTTTAGAGAGAAAGCGTTGTAGTCAGAAAATCCACCCTAGAGCTTCACAGGACCACGACGGATCCTCACTATGGTATCTCGGCAATGTGGGGGTTCATCCCTTAACCCAGGTGGGCCTCAACCATACCCCTTCAAAAAACCACGCCATTCACTAATATTATGCACCTTTCTTCTCGCCTCTACAAAGCTCACATTTCTCTCCTCCAGGCATTCCTTTACTACTCAATAATATTTTCTTCCGTCTCCCAGCCGGTCGATTCCCAGCACACTCACCACTATATATCCGCCTAACCAACCGACTATCATCAATCATTTCCACATGACCAAACCATCTCAGTTTACTTTCATTTATTCTCTTATTTATCCCTTTCTTCTCACCATACACCTCTCTAATACGTTCATTCCTCGTTTTATCAATACTTCTCACACCTAACGCACACCTATGCTTGTCCTTCTGAACAGATTGTATTTTAGATCTTTATCTCTTATTCCAGGCCATAGTCTCACTGCTGTATATTAAGACAGGGAAGAACATACCCTCATGAAAGACACTAGCGCACTCAAGACTTCGTCTCTTTACACCCACCAACGATTTAATTGCACCAGAAGCTTACCAGCTATTCACAACTTCCTACTACACTCTGCATCGTCCGTTTCCTTATCATCCAACATATATCCTACATATATAAACTCAGACACTTGTCCCAGCTGCTCGCCATCTAACATAACTTTACTCCGAGAACTGTTCTCACAACCATAACCCTACTCTTATTTACGTTTATTGTCAAATCCCTCCTTTTACACACCCTGCCAATTCTCTCTACCAATGATCTAAAACTCTCTTCAGATTCGCCACACAAAACCAAATCATCCGCATTTAATAGGTAGGGTACCCTGCACTCTCTTTTATTCTTCATCATTCTAACACCATCCCCTGTTACCTTCATCTCTAATTCTTTCATAACCACATTCATATACAAATTGAATAAACAAGTAGACATATCACATCCCTGCCTCACTCAGCCATTAATATTAATTGGCTATGTATGGTCGATTGTGTGTGTTTGCGTGTGTGGGTGTCTGCTCGAATGACTGGACAGAAAAGATTTAGGGGTGGGCGCAGGCTGGGGTTCTCTATTGACTTTGCCAACGTCCGTGGCCTGAATGCTAACCATGAATATGTGGAATATTACCTACCATACTCTCTACCTAACATTTTATTACTGTCTGAGACCCAGCTAGCCAGGGATTCTTTTTCAAATAAACTTAATATCTCCAACTATAACCTTTTCTATAATTTCAGACTAAATGGTGGTCTGTGCCTATTTAAACATTAACACTCCTGTAAAACGTCTTGAGAATCTTGAATCTCATAACGTCGATTTGCTCTGGCTTAAAATATTTCTCCCTACTACTACCAGTATCTTGTGTTTCTGCTATTGCTCACCTAACGGAACAAGATTTCACGCTCCTTTTGATATCTTACTACTTCCTCATGAGACTTGTACTTCTTCCCATTTAAATGCTAAGACCATCTAATTTAGGGGATCAACGTACATCACACTGAGTGGTTGGGCTCCTCTCATACTGATGCAAAAGGGGGAGAAGGCCAAAACATTCAGTATTCTCAAAGATCTATAACAGTTAATTAAAGAGCCAACACGTATACCAGATCGTCCTAACAATTCTTGACAACGCTTGGAATTTTTTCACCACTACTCTTCTCGAAATAAATAAACCATTTTCCCTCCTATAGGTAACTCTGACCACAATCTTGTAGCTCTTAATTTTAAAACTTTTTCTCCCAGCAGGTCCATCATGCCTTAACGTACCTTTTCTGGACTTTAATCTGCTAATTGGGGGCGTTGCGTCGTTTCTTTGCAACTAAAGCTTTGAGTGGGGAAATTTATTTGGGGGGCCCCTTTTAATGACTCGGAGGACGCTTCGGTAACTGCTGAAAAGGTAGGGGCCGAAATCATCGAGGGTATGAGTGGGTTCAATCCATCTTCAACTAAATCTTTTTCTCCACAAAATTCATTTTTCGATAGGAAATGTCCTCGCCCCATTCAGGAGAGAGACATTGCCTATAGGGCATGGAAATACTCTCGTTCTCCTATCACTCTCACTAATTTCCATTCTGCTCGGAATCGTTGCAGGGATATTATTCGACAGGCTAAGCGCGATTTCACTAAAAGAAAGTGCGACAACCTACTTGGCTCTCCTACTGATAAAAGTTTCTGGCCTCTTGCCAAAAACATCTCAAGCAACTTTTTCAAATATGCCTTTCCTTCACTTGTTCGCTCTGACGGTTCTGTAGCTAACTCTCCTACTGAAAAAGCTACTCTCTTCGGCCTCCTTTTTTTATCTAATTCTACCCTGGACGATTCCGGTATTCCTTCTCCTGCTTCTTCTCCTCTCAGGCTTCCTATGCCGTCTTCCCAGATTACGCAATGAGGTGGGTGCGATGGGATTCTGAGGATCTATGAAACGTCAGAGGCCTGTGCCCGGATGGCATTGCCCTACCCGTGTTTTTTGAGGGAGTGTGCTTCTGAGCTGGCCACTCTCCTAGTTCAACTCTACGCCTTAATAGTAGTACATTTCTTCAATGCCGGAAGCGCGCATGTGTCCAGCCAATCCCGAAAAGGGGCAGCCGTTTTGATCCTTCCAACTATCGTCCAATAGCTCTCACTTGTATTCTATCTAAAATCTTTGAAACTCTTTTTAACTCTCATTTCCTCGATTATCTGGAGTCTCATTCCCTTTTTTGCAGATCATCAGTATGTGTTTCGACGCTCGAGGTCAACTGGTGAACATAATATCCTATCTAACTGATCTATGGTAATTCTACTCTTCAGAACTATGGGGAGTCTTGTGTAGTAGCGCTCGACATTTCAAAAGCTTTTGATCGAGCATGGCATGCGTCACTACGCTCTAAGTTACCTTCCTTAGGGTTCCCTCCTTCTCTTTGCTTATTCTTGTCAAGTTTTCTCTGTGGGAGCTCCATATCAGCACTCGTTGATGGAGTGACATCTTCCTCCTTTCCTGTTAAGTGAGGGGCTCCTCAAGGTTCTGTTTTATCTCCAACTTTATTCTTACTTTTCATCAACGATCTCCTCAGCTGTATTTCTAACTCTATTCACTCTTATGTCGACGACTCAATTCTCCATTCTTCCACTCATTTCAAATCTGCTCCATCTTTTGCATCTAGAGTTGCCTCTCGTCTTCAGCTTTCCGATTCTATTCTTGCCGACCTAGATGGGATTTCCCCGTGTGGCCGCCGTAACCTTGTGAAATTCAACTCTTTGATGACTCAACTTCTTTACATCTCCCTCTCAAAAACACCTCCTAACTTTCCTATTTCCTTTGACGGTTTTAACGTCTAACCTGTTGACAACATAAACATTCTTGGTCTGAACATAAACAATATCTTGGAAACCTCATATTACAACGGGTACTAAGGTGGCATCAAAGAAACTGGGAGTTCTGTGCAGGTTGCAGGAATTTTTTTCTTCTGCACATCTACTCCAATTATATAAGGGCCTTGTTCGCCCTTGTTTGGAGTACTGCTCTCACATCTAGGGGGGGGGCTCCGGCATCACCCTTCTATTGGATAGAGTTGAGTCTAAAGCTAAGAAACTAATAAACTGTCCCATTCTTTCAAACTATTTTGACCCTCTGTCTCTGCAACGAGAAGTTGGCT
>JABUQX010063062.1:0-25000 GCA_015478945.1 Trachelipus rathkii
AAACCAACTCAAATTCATACTCATACTCATTGTTATTTCCTCTAATTTTTCATTATAACTTCATCCGTAACCATACATACAATAAAGAATAAAATAAATAAGAAAATGTTTCCAAAAATTCGAAATTTATATTGAAGCCCAAAATGTTAAAAAAACAAAGTACTTTTTTATTTATTCAAATATTAATATAATGTAAAAAATATTTTAGGAATACCAACATTTCATACACTATTTTTTTTAAGGTTTCGCGGTATATTCTTAAGGACTATATTATATATTATAAATAGTATTAAGTACTATATATTTAATGTATAATATATATATATATATATATATATATATATATATATTGCTAATAATTTATATTATATATATATATATATCTATATATATATATATATATATATATATTATATATATAATATATATATAATTAAATCTTGGTGAATGCAAAGGGACTAGGTCTTGAGTGTGCTAGGTCTTGTACATGAGGCTATGTGTTGTTACCTGTGTTATTGTTATGGTAGTGAGATATCTGGTCCTGGAATAAGAGTATATGATCTAAGTTCAATGTTGTTCAGACGGACAATGCTTAAGGGGTGTGCTAGTGTAGGAGAAGATTACTAAAGAGAGGAATGAATGGGGGGTAATTAGAGAGTGGTGGTGGTGTGAAGAAAGGGGTAAATGAGAGAATAAATTGAAGTATGTGAGATGGTTTGGTCATGTGGAAGGATGAATGATATCGGTTGGTTAAGCGGAATGTTGTGGTGAGTGTGTTGGGAACCGACCGGCTGGGAGACCGAAGAGGAAGTGTATGAGTCGGTGAACGACTGTCTGAAGAGAGAAAATGTGAGTTTGGCAGAGGAAGGCGAGAGATAAAGGTGCATGATAGGAGAGATTGGCGGGTTTGTGTATGGGGCATGGTTGTGGCCCACTGGGCCAGGGGATGAACCCTTCACCATTGGACGCTTTACACATAGTGAGGGTCCGATCGCGGTCCATGATGCTGTTAGGGTGGATTTTCTGTCTGTGACGCAGCTCTCGCTATTAATGGTACATGAGCTGGGCTTGTCTTTTTTCGACGTTTGCATGTTCTCTACTGCTTTTCTTTTCCGATGGCTTGTACAGCACCTTACCCCCACATCTTTGAGCAAAGAGAAAAATGAAGTATGAACGGAGGAAGAGATATATAGCTATATTATATATATATATATTATAACTATAGTAATATATATATATAAGTATTTATATTGATATAATATAGATATAGTATATATATATATATGTATATAGTATATATATATATATTAATATATATATTATATATAAATATATATATATATATATATATATACTATTATAATATTTATCTATATACTAAGTATATATTACGTTCACTATATATATATACTACTGTTAATAATCTATATATATATATATATATACTACTATATATATTTTTATAATGTATATATATTATATGTATCTATACTTAGGTAGTACTTCGATAAAATTCTGTTTATATATATACTATTAATATATTCATAATATTTAGTATATATATATATTATCAATTATTTTATCGATGACTTAAGTCACTATATATTAGTTATATATATATATATATAATATAATATATATACGGTAATATAATCTGGTTCTGCTGTCCCACAACACATGAGAGACTATATATATAAATATATAATATATCATATTATATATAAGTATACTATATATATATATATATATATATAAATCTATATATATATATATATATATAATATATATTTATATAATATCTAAACAGCACTGGTATTTGTGCCACAAGCATGAAAATTTCAATGGCTAATTCAATAGTGTATAAATGCTCTGCTAATTCACAGTTTATGAGGGAGAATTTTGGGGAAATTTGATGTTTAAAATACTGTCAATCTTTAGCTACATTTCTGACAACTTAAGAATACTGGCATGGAGCTCGGCAAATAAATTTCCAGTATATATTTATAACCTATAAACTATTATATAATATATTATGATACTATTATATTTATATATATATATACTATATATTAATTATATATATAGTATTATTATTAGATATATATTAATATATATAATTAGTAATACCTTAATATGAGTATATAGTAGTTATCATATATATAATATTCATATAATTATATTATAAGTTTAATATAATAAATATTAAATATATAAATTTAACATATATATTGATATTATCTATACTATATACTATATATAATATAGCTATATTATGATATATATCATATAATAAGGACGTTACTATTTACAGTACTATCTATAGTTCATAATATATATTAATATATATAATATATATATAATATATATCTATACACTAATCATACTTATCAATGTATAATAATAGTGATACTAATAGTATTATTATTAATAATATATTATATAGTATATATGATAATTATATTATAATAATTATAATATACTATACTATACTATAATATATATTATATATTACTAATCTCCAGGCATGCTTCGCAGATACTCATTGATTTCTTCTTGTTGTCTTATGCTCCATATACTGTCAAGATTTGAGGCAACTATATATATATATATACCTGATGTGATAATACTAATAAATAGGATAAGTTATATACTACTAATATATATATATATAATATACAAATATATATATATGATTAATATATATATTATTAATATATATATATTGACGAAGCGCTACTAAGTATCATAATTATATACTTTAATACTAGTATATGGATATATATAATATCAATATATAATATATTATATATATATATATATCATACTATATGACAGTATATATGATAATTAATAAGTATATATATTATCTATATATATTATATTATATTTACCATCTCATAGATAAGTATAATAATATATATATTATATATAATATATATTATATATATATATATATATATATATATATATTATATTTATATATATATGTATATATTATATATATATACTATATTTATATATATATATATATATTATATATATTATAAATATATATATATATATAGTATATATATTATATATATATATAATAGTATATTATATAAATAATATATAAATATATATATATACTCTACTAGTATATATATATATATTATAATATATCATATATAATATATATAATATCTTATTATATATATAATATCATTATAATATATAATATATATATATATTTATATATTATAAGTAATATATATATACTATGTATATATATATATATATAATATATATTATATAGGACTATTATATATACTAATATATATATAATATATATACTTATATATAATATATGATATATATATAGTATATATATAATAATATATATATATATTTATTAGTATATAGCTAGGCTATATATATTATATAATATATATATATTATATTTAGTATATATATATATATATATATATATAGTATATCATATATATATATATTAATATATATATATAGATCGTTAGAGTTATTAGAGGCAGCCAACTCGTATATATATAATATATATAGTATATATATATATATGAATATATATACTACTATAGTAATCATAATATATATATATATATATTATATATATATATATATGATACTATATTATATATATAAATAATATATATATATAAATATATATATATAGTAATAGTGTATAATATATTAATAATTATTAATAATATATATTATAATATAGTATAACTACTTATATTATATATATATAATTATATATATATATATATATATATATATAATATTATATATATATATATATATATATATATATATATATATATATATATATTATATATATATGATATATATATATATTATATATATTATATATATATATTATATATAAAGTTAATAAATAGACATTTATTAGTATGAATTAATGATATTAACTGTATTTAACTAAAAAGCTGAATGATGAAAAAATATAATCATCCTGTACTTGTGGATTATCTTTATATTCTGTCTTCCTTCCGAATTTAATTTTTCTCACTATAAGCTTGTGTCTGTGCTTGCCTACGAAATTTGCGTTAGGTGTAGGTTGCATATATATATAATTAATATATATATATATATATATATATATATATATATATATACATATTATATATATTCATATATTATTATATTAGTATATAATATATAATATATATATATATATATTGACACTTTTATTATTACTCTCCTTGAATAGGGCTCAGCCCGTGAGCGGTGGTGACAACAAACAAACAAAAAAATAATAATTTTCAATCATTATCATTATAAGACGTCGAATTATCTGAAATTAAAACTTTAAATTTTCTGGGTTAACTCTTTGGTCTTTCGTTGAGGAGATTATATATGAGATTATGCGTTATTTTATCTTTCCACCACATACATGGCAAAGTTCAAATTAAAGAAATTTCCTCAAGTAAGCTCAGACTCTACCTTTAAGTGAGAAAATTTAATTCGTCGGGAAAACAGATGGGAAAAGATTTCACATTCTGCAAGTGGCTGGAAAAGATGTGCCGCAACAATCAAAAAAAGAAAAATCTTTTTTCATTCCATCTGATGCAAGTCGCATTTTTCAAAATATCTCAGAAATTTGGGGCAACGTGTGAATTCTCGTACATCAAAACCTTTTTATTATTTTTTTATTTTTTTTATCGCTCTTCATTTTATTTCTTCTTCCTTTTCCTGCATTAAAATGTTAGCTGATTTCAAAAATGACTTCAGTTTTTCTCTAGCTACCAGTAGTTTTTTAGATATAGATGTCAGCTAATCGGGACCCAGACCTATATATATATATATATAATTATATTATATATATATATAGTTAATATATAATATGTTATAATATATATATAGTTATATATAGTATACTATTAAATATATATATACAATATGTATATATATACTACATAATATATATATATATATATACTATATTATATATATATATAACTCTGTTTTCCGTTAATTAATTAGGGCGTTTAATTTTTATATTTTCATATTCTTTAATAAAATAATGAAAGTAAATATAAAATGGAGAGAAAACAGATTTTCGGAGCAAGAGTTGGAGCCATAATCGCGAGCCAGAGCCTCGGAGCCACATGGTTCTGCCACCATTCGGAGCCGCATTTTTTATTTTTAAGGTGGGGGCGAAACCGTAGGCAAATAAAAAATATTTTACTCTAAAAATTATTAAAAGGAGTACGGAAATGGAGTAGCATATTTTAAAATGCTGGAGTCGGAGCCGGGGCTAGAGGTCCAAGAAATTTTAATTTATATAGCTGGAAGAGTCGGAGTCGGAGTCAGAGTCGAGGTCGGAGTCGGAGTCGGAGTCGAGTCGGAGTCGGAGTCGGAGTCGGAGTCGGATGAGAAAAAATAAAAAATAAAAAATCACTCAGCAGCAATGAAAAATAAAATCACAATAATAAATGACTTAGTTATCCATTAATTTAGTTTTCTTTGAAAATCTATTTTAATAGTAAACAATTTTATTTTAATAATATATAAATTAATTTTAGAGTAATAAGTAGAATATATATATATATAGTTATATATATTCTTATTATATATATAAAATATTTATATATAAAAAATAAAATATAATATATATATATATATATATATATATATATATATATATATATATATATATATATATATATATTATATATATATATATTATATACTCATATATATTATATATATAAAATTAATATATAATATTTTATATATATATATTATTATATATATATATATATATATATATTATATAATATTCTTATATATATTATATATATATAATATAATTTTATATATATAATATGAGTGATAAAAAGAATTTAGCAGAATTCTGATAGCTCTATTTTATAATTATAAAACCAAATTATAATAAGCGAAAAAGAAAAAAATAATAATAAAATATAATAACAAAATAATATAATAATGATAATAATGATAATGATAATAATAATAATAATTAATAATAATATAATAATAATAATATAATAATATATAAAATAATAATCTTAATTATTTTAATAATAATATAATATAATAATAATAACAATAACAATCATAATAATAATAATAATAATAATAAAAGAGTACCTTACAGGAGTACAACCCGATCTCGGCACGTAGTTAAGTGGACATAAGGACTAAGTCGGCAGTGTGGATGGGCGCCGGCTAGGCTGGAAAGCGAGTCGTCATGCGCGTGGGAGAGAAGGAGGCGGCTATCGGTGCGAGAGATGTCCGCAGAAACGCGATGGCTCATAGTGTTGTTGGAGGACGAAAAAGTGTTGAGAGTGAGTAGAGACTGCCTTGAAGCCGAAGATGCAGAATCAAAGACGCTAGCCGCAGGATGCAGGCGTTGTTGTTTTAGGGAATTAACGTGAAGCAAAAGTTATTGGGGCAGCGTATACGCCGCGGCAACTTCCAAGTCTGGTATATTAATATATAATAAATAAATAATGATAATAAAATAATTAAATAATATATAACTAATAATAATATAATATAATTTTACCTTGTTCAAAGATTATAATCGCCGCCAATATTTGCCACTAAGTCTATTGGGCTTCATTTTTAAATGTCCTTATTCAGATATATTTATTTTACTTTTCATTTCGTCCAGCACTTTTAATACATTTGTATATTCAATTTTTTCAATATATTATATATATATATATATATATATATAGAGTATATATTACTATAATGATATATATATATATATATAGTCAGTATATAATATTATATATATATATATATATATATATAATATATTATATATATACATATAAATATATTATATATATATATATACTATAGTATATATATTATATTAATATATATATTATAATTATATATAATATATATATATATATTTAATATATATATATATATATAATATATTTACCACCACTCACGGCAGGACTCTAATCAGGAGGGGGGGGAAATTAAAAAAAATAAAAAAAAAAATAAAAAAAAGGAAGAAAAAACCTGCCCAAACCCCAAGCCTAAGTCCTTCAGGTGAGAGCAGTCGAGGGTTAAAAAAAAAGCAAAAAAAAGAGAGGAAGACTGAATAGCAGCGATAAACACAGAAGATAGAAGAGAGTTCCACAGAACAGGATGTAGCTGGAAAAGAGAGAAAGCTCCACAACGCAGCATGCCTTAGAGTTACCAATATTATCTAAAAGCAAGGCACCTCTTGTTCTACGAGGGCGACGCAATGGGAGAATGCATTAAGTCATAATTATAATAATATATATATATATTACTAGTATATAGATATACGCGATATATATATATATCGATCTATTTATTACTCTATAAATATAATTTATATATATATACTAAATATAAATTATAGAAAAAAAATTCTATTCTAAATAAATATATAGTTTTTTTTTGATTTGCAGGCGCAGTGTTATCATAAACATATAATTACATGAAAATTGAATGAAATCAATATAAATTAACAATATTAAATACAAAAGTTTAGATAAAAAACTTAATTTTAAGACCATTGCTTTTATAATAAAATTCAAAAGAAATGCAGAAAAAAAATTCTTTCTAAGTAAATATAGAATTTTTCTTAAAAATTTTCTGCCAAAAGAATGAGTCTTAAGAGATAAAATTATTGTTTTAATAAGATAATGAAATAAAATTTATTATTATTTATTTATTTTTTATTTATTTATTTATTTATTAGTTATTGATACTTGTAATTTTATATTGAATGCTAAGAAAAATTAGCAAATTCTAATTAAAAACATTAATAATTTTGAATTTAGAAGAAAATTTGGCTAAACTTTTTTGAAATATAAGAAAATAATAATTAATAATAATATAATAAAAATATAATAATAATAGATCAATAATAAATAATATAATATAATAATAATAATAATCAATAATAATAATAATAAATAATAATAATAATAATAACAATAATAATAATAATAATAATAATAATAATAATAGATAATAATAATAATAATAATAATAGGATAATAATAATAATAATAATAATAATAATAATAAAAATAATAATATAATAATAATGAATAAATATTAATAATAATAATAATAATGCAACATATATAAGATATATATATATATATATATTTATTTATATATATATAATATAATAATATTATAGTATATATATATATATATTATATATATATATATATATATATATATATATTATATAATATAATATATATATACAGTATATATATATATATATATATAAGTTATATATATATATGTATATATATAACTATATATAAATATATATGATATATATATAGATTATATATAAAGAATATAGATAATTAAAATTCAGTATAGATATATATGTTAGCACTTGTAGTTTAGATTACTATATAATATAGTAATATATATATATATATATAATATATATATATATATAATTAAGATATATATATATATATATATATATATAATATATTATATTTTATATAAGTATATATTATATATATATATGTTAATATATAATATATATATATATATATAATTGTAGAGTTATATATATTATATTTAGTTATATTTTGTTTGTAGATGGTGTAGAGTCCAGATATTTTCATATTATATATATATGTATATATATATATATATATAAATATATTATTAAATATATATACTATATATATATATATATATAATATTATATATTATTATATATATTATATATATATATTATATATATAATTAATATATATAACTAACCCTTTTTTAAGGGATCATATGTTATATACATTTATATCATATATATATATTTAGTATATTATTATGAATATATATATATTATATATATATATATATCATATAAGATATAATTATTAATATTATATATTTATATATATATATATATATATATATATTAATTAATTACTATAATTTATTTAAAAGACAATATAATTAAATATATATATATAATATTATATATATAATAATATATATATATATTATATATATATAGATAGTATACCGTAATATATATATATATTATATATATATATATAATATATATATATATATATATATATATATATAATATATATAAATATAATATATATATATTAATATATAAATAAAATATATAATATATATATTTTAATTTTATGTTTTGGCTTTTTCTCTGTTTTATTCATATATAATTTACATAATAAAATTGAAAATAAAAACAACAAAATGTTTCTTCCGGCTGTAAATATATAAATTTAATGTTAGTTTGAATATTATATATCATATATATATATATATATATATATATATATATATATATATATATTTCTTATATTTGTATATATTTATATATTAACTATTTTTATATATATATATATATAATTGATGTATTTTAGCTTTTAAATTTATATAACTTGCCGAATAAAGTATGATGCATATGATGGAGTGTTTATTTGCCAACCATTGATTGTGTTATTATTATTATTATTATTATTATTATTATTATTATTATTATTATTTACTTATTGTTAATTATTATTATTATTATTATTATTATTATTATTATTATTATTATTATTATTATTATTATTATTATTATTATTATTATTATTATTATTATTATTATTATTATTATTATTTTTATTAATTGTTCTTATTTCTTATTATTATTCTATTATTATTAGTATTATTATTATTATTATTATTATTATTATTATTATTATTATTATACCTTCAAACATAATAGAAAGAAACTGTTTTTGGAATGAGAATTTCATGGCATTCCTGTTTGGTAAACCCATGTATACCTTTATCTATTTAAGCCACCCAGCAAAATCCAACCGTATTCATTGGGGTGAAGGATGTATTGTTTGGAGAAATGCCCAGCAGGTTAACATGACTCTGGTCTGGAGAATGCCATTCCCAACAAAAAAAAAATCCAGCAAAAATATCCAGGTTCTTGAGGGTTTTAAAACCCACTGGAACCTACTGGAATTTTTTTTGCTGGGAATTGCAACCCACACCAGATTTGAGCTGAAACTTCTTTAGTTACTAAAATTTCGCATTTCACTTGGAAAATATTTGAACATTTATATGTCAACATAAATTTCTTTTGTGTTTTTGCTTTTTTGTTTTTCAAAAAATGTATATGGAGGGAAGAGCTAAATCGAGCAGAATGAGAATTTTCGGCAAAAAAGTGGGGGAGGGCTATATCCGATACTGATGGAAAAAATCAATACAACAGATTAAAATGATTAATATATAGGTCAATGCTGAGACCTTTGCTGACATGGCTCCGAATGTTGGGCACTGAATACGGTGCAGAAAGTAGATTGGAGGCTGCAGATATGAGAGTTTTGAGAGGGGTAGGGGAGTGACGCTGAGGGCAGAAGAGAAGTAATGCTATAAGAACGAGAGTTGGATCCGAATCAATTAAATGAACACGGTCCAGCGAGAATCAGCTGAGATGGTAATGACAGGCTAGGGGATGGTGTGGGGAGGGGAGAGAAGAATGTGGAGTGGAGACTGCAGAACCGAAGACCAGTGAGCAGACCTAGAAGAAGATGGATATCAGATGACGTGGGCGAGGCCATGGAGCAAGAGGAGCGAACGATACGAAGAGGTCGAGGAGAGAACATACCCGCAGAAATGCCTGAGTATTTTGTAGAGGCGAGTCAGGCGACACCTGACGAAATCCTTTTATAAATATATATATATAAATATATATATATATATAATATATAATATAATATTATATATATATATATATATATATTATATATATATAATATATATATATATATATTATATAAATAATATTAATATATATAGTATATATTATATTTATATATATATATATATATATATATAATATATATATAATATAGTATATAAGTATATATATATATATAATATATATATATATATATATATATATTAGTATATACTATATATATATATATATAATGATTGCAGCTGATGTTATGTTCGGCGCATGTATTGAAAATGTTGAAGCTGTCAGGAAAATTTTGAAGAAGGAGATGAAAAGATGAAAAAAATTATTGGAAATGCAGTGAACAGTCAGAAAATATATAGTTTGATGGTTTCCTACCATGTTTAATGTAATGCGAAACGGAAACCCCAAAGGAAAAAGAAAGGAAGTAAAAATAGTTTTCTGAAGGCCTTTAATCACTGAAAGTAGCAGTCCAGGATCGTTGAATATGGAAACACCGAGAAAAAGTAAAAAGAAACACGTGAAGAAGAAGTGGAAACAAAATATTAACTAACACTACTCTTGATATTTCATTAAATGAAAACATCATTAAGGGAGTCTGCTAAGAAGAAGAAAAAGAGACCGAGATATAGTGATAGTATAGGATTATTGATTAATGCAGATTCTCGTAGTCATGGATGAAGACGGGAAGGGTTTCTAAAGAAGAAGGAGTAAAGGAAGTCCAAGAAACTCAGGAAGAGCAAATATTTAGCTTTAATTTTTTTACTATATTATTATTTATTATTATTATTGTTTTCTGTCCTTCGCTTGAAAAGGGCCTGCCCCTTGGAGTGGCTGACATCTGATGTATTGTATAGTATTAATATATATATTATATATATATATATATATATATATATATATATTATATATGTATATATATTATATTATAATTATATATATATATATATATATATTAATATATATATATATATATATATATATATATATATATCATATATATAGTATATATATATATATAATATTATAATATATATATATATATATATATATATATATATAATATATATATAGATATCTGTATATAAGGCCTGTATATAAAATAATATTTATATATATATATTATATATATATATATATATATATATATATATATATATATATATATATATATATATATATATATATATATATATAATATGTATTTATATATAAATATATATATATATATATTATATATATATATATGACTAATTTTTAAAAGAGATAGATGACAACATTATGAAGTAGAATGACTTCGTGAGTATTAATCGTCAGTAACCTAATAATATAACTAGGAAAATTCTTTAAAATATTTCTCATTGTTATGATGAAACAATTTTTAATGATTTTAAGTATTAAAGGTTATCCAATATACTCCCTCTATCTCAGTTTAGCATTTCGACAGTATCTGTTTACAAATAGCCATAATAATAATAAATGACTCACTTTGTGATTAATGTATAGTATCAGCATACTGTGGTATCAGCCGCGTGAATATTGTGGGCGGAGCTTAGCGATGACGCGACAGCTGGACACGTATAAAAATCGTTAAATTCAAACACTGTCTAGACATTCCACTGTGCGATATAAACAAAGTTGGTGTATAGCGAAACGCTATTGCTATTTTAACGTTGAATTGTTATGGTTTTAGTATAGTTTTTGGTATAAATCGTGATAAATATTTAGTAATAAAGTAAACAATATTAACTTCGGAAAATAATAAAGAGTGAAGATTCATTAAAATTTAGTTAGTGTGAAAATTACAAGCATATTAGGTGAAGAGCGTAGAATATTATCAGAATTTATTTGTCGGTCATTCTGTGATAAGACGTGTCAAATAGCAGTACATTGATAAAAAGTTAAATCTGTCAGATGAGTACGAACGAACAAACGCATATATATATATATTACATATATATATATATATATATATATATATATATATATATATATATATATATATATATATATATATATATATATTTATATATATATATATATATATATATATATATATATATATAGTGAGAGAAAGAGAGTGGAGAGAGAGAGGAGGAGAGAGAGAGAGGAGAGAGAGAGAGGAGAGAGAGAGAGAAGGAAAGGAATATAAATATATATATATATATATGACAGACACACATACACTCACACACACACACAATACACACACACTCTAATTTCATATATATATATATATATATATATATATATATATATATATATATATATATATATATATATATATATATATATATATATATATATATATATATATATATATATATATATATAAGGATTGTCTGTAAATACGTAGTTAGATAGTACTAGGGTATATTTTTTTTTGTAAATTTTTTTTTTAATCTAGTTTTTAGTGTTTCTATTTTATTTATATTTTAAACGGGTTTGCCCACAGCACCTACGTTTTTAGTTAATTGTTATTTTAATCTTTACATATCCAGTTTTACGTTGAATAATTGCAATTTTTTTTTTTTTTGTAAATTTGTGAGGGTGTACGTGTGCGTGTGTGTTTTAGAGATGGAAGTCTCATTTTACATATTTATTAAGAATACAGTTTTATCGTTTTAATAAAATTCTATGTTTTTTTTTAGTGTGTGAATAATTTGACCTTGTTTTTTTTTTTTTTTTTTGTCTGTTTTGTTTTTGTTTTGGTGTGCTTGTGTGTGCGTGTGATGGCAGATTTGCACAGACGCGGGCTTAGACTTTACTAACATCCAAGTGGCTTAGATAATCTAACTTTTAAAATCCGTGGAATACCAATTTCTAACTTCAAACCTAACCTTTGCTCTTGTCTGGAGACACAGATGGCTAAGAATTACCCTCTAACTCGTTTAATGTATTCAACTATAACTTTCATAACTTCCGTCTGAAGGGTGGAGGTGTGCCTATGTAAACATTAATACTCCTGTAATATCCCGTGAATCTCGAATCTCCTAATTTTGATGTTCTCTATGGCTAAAAATCTTTCTTCCTTCTACTACAATAATCTTGTGTTTTCCTTCTGCTACTGTTCTCCTAACAGAACAGGTTTTCACGCCTTTTTTTTTTTGAATATCTTTTCTACTTCTCACGAGACTGTTATATCTTCTCATCCAAATAATACTCAGGTCCTCTATTTAGGGATTTCAACGTACACCAACACTGAATGGTTGGAGTCCTCTCATACTGATTTAGGTGGGGAGGAGGCCGAATCATTTAGTATTCTCAACGATCTGAGCAACTAATTAAATTAATGAACCCACACACGTTCCGGATCGTCCTAACCAATTTTTGAACACACTTGATCTATGTTTCCTACCAGTCCTTTTCTCTCATAAATACACCACCTCGCTCCTATTGCAAATCTGACCACAACCTTATATCTCTTAATTTCATACTTTCTCTCCAACAGCTCCATCCTGCCCTACGTTTTTTCTGGCACTTTGATCACCGATTGGGATTGCGTTGTTTCTACGCTAACTATAATTGGAATGACTGCTTGACTTGGTGACGCTTCAGCTTCTGCCGATAAGGTGGAGCTGTAATCACTGGATGGATGAGCAGGTTCATTCCTTCTGCGACTAAATCTTTCTCCTAATCCATGGTTCGATCGTGTTGTTCTCTGGCCATTCAGGCTGAGACAGTGTATCGGGAGTGGAAAAATTTTCGTTCTCTTATCATCACTTTTGCTAATTTTCATTCAGCTAGAAATCAAGGATACTCTTCGTCGAGCAAATCAAAGTTCAGAAAGTGCTAACCTCCTTGGTTCTCCATCGACAAATCTTTCTGGCCTCTTTGCCAAAAAAACATCTCTAACAACTTCTGTAACTCTGCCTTTCCTCCTCGATCTGATGATCTTGTTGCTAATTCTCCAACTGAAAGCACAACCTCTTCTGGCCTTATTTTCCCTCTCTCTAACTCAAACCTGACACCTTGGCATTCCTCCTCCTCCTCCTCCTTCTCTCCCTTTCAGGGTGTCCGGCGCCTTGCCTACATTTGACTGGGGTGCATGGGCCTGAAATTCAGAACGTTAGGAAGGCGGATGTTCATGATGGCATTCCTCCCTGCTTTGAGGAGTGGCCTGTGCTGGCCCCTCCTCTGCCCCAACTATATTCTCTATGTCTCCAAACTAACACTTTCCCTCAGTGTTGAAGCACGCACATGTCCAACCGATTCCGAAAAGAGGAAGCCGCTCCTTTCCGAATCATCGCCCTATAGCTCTCTCACTTGTATTCTATCTAATCTTGCAGTCCTCTCAACTCTCATTTCTAGATCATCTGGAATCTCTATCTTTCCGATCGCCAGTACGGCTTCGGCGCTCGAGGTCTACTGGCGATATACTTCCCTATGTCTTACTGATTTATGGTTTTCCGCCCTTAGAAACTACGGGGAGACCTGAGGGAGGCAGCTTTGGATATCCAAAGCATTTGACTGGTATGGCATCGTCACGTTCTCCCAAGCTCCTTCCTTTGGTTTCTCCTTTCTTTGTTTGTTGCCTTAGCTTTCTCTAATCGTCAATATCGGCTGTTGTTGACGGCGACTTCTTTCTTTCTTTCTGCTCACCAGGTGTTCCTCGGTTCTGTCTTATTCCCCACTTTGTTCTTACTTTTCATTAACAATTCTCACCCACATCTAACTCTATATCCACCTGCATGCTGATGACTCGATCCTTCATTCAACTCATTTCTGTAGTTCTGCTCTTCTTTAATTTCAGAACTGCTCTCGTCTTAATATTTCCGATTCTATTCTCGCAGACTGGATAGAATTTCCGAGGGCCTTCGTCTCAACCTTTGCGGAATTACCTTAAAACTAACTTCTACAATCTCAACATCAACTTCTTCATTCGATTTGTTCTTCGTTCTCCTGTTGATTGCTAAACATCCTGGCCTTTTAACATTATCAAAATGTTCAAACCTCACATCACAATCGGTTATAGGGCGGCTCCTAAAGAAACTGGGAATTCTAATTGCGAGACTTTTCTCTCAGTTATCTAGCTATACAGCCTCATCCGCTCCTGTATGAGTACTCGTTTCATATTCAGTTTCTGTTTACCCTGGCTTTTGACAGGGTCGATTCAGCGCTGTGCGACGAGAACTGTTCCAGGCTCTTCTGCTTTACTTATCTTTGCGGCGATGTTTTTATCTCTTTTTCTATAGGCACCGCAGCGGCAGGTGCTTGAGGACTTGTAACCACCAATCTTTACGACGCCCGCGCAGCACAAGGGGTGCTGCTGTGTCTGTGCATGAGTTTTGTGTGGATATTGGTAACTCCAGGCTAATATGCTGCGGTGCTTCCTTCTTCTGCCACCGTCTCCTGTACTCTTTTCCATCTTCTGCCGAATTTAACTCCTCACTTCAAAGCTTGCGTTCCAGTCATCTTCGTAATTTGGTGTTAGTTGGTGAGCTTGGGACGTGTAACACCCTCTCTGAATAGGGCTCTGCCCGTGAGTGGTGGTGACAACTTTAAAAATATATATATATATATATATATATATATATATATATATATATATATATATATATATATATATATATATATATATATATATATATATATATATATATATATATACAAGAGAGATATAAAATAATAATAATAATAATAATAATAATAATAATAATAACAATAATAATAATAATAATAATAATAATAATAATAAAGCAACTCTTGCTACCGTTACTATGGAAAAGACTTAAGTGCAGTCCGAAAAGATGTATTTGGTTGGAACCTTCCTCTGCATTCCTTTGCATTATTACTCAGTGGTTCATCTTTTTCACACTTAACTTACACAGATGGTATTTTAGCATACTCGACCATACACTGGGGTGCATGTGAATATGCTCATTGGGCATTCCCAATACCCTTCCCCTCCTCACACACATCCCACTGGCTAACAGACACACACTCGAACACTTTCATTATCCCAAAATTTTAAAAAATTATAAAACAGTGAAATGATGGAGTTTTGGCATCGATATAATGCTTCTCATCCTCTCTTTCCACAAAAATCCCTTGGAAGTTGTCTGCTTTTGATGATGGGTTTTATGCCGCCAAAACTTCGATACACCTCTTCATTCTTCATTAGGTACTGCAACATTCTTTTTCTTTCCCAAGGTTTACTTTTTCGAATATGACCTCTGATCTTCTAGGTCTTCTCCTCACCTCTTCTACACCTTGTTTTTAACCGAAACGTCTCACTAATCAACAACTAGTCGATGCTAGAAGTATGGATGATTTGGAGTAAATGACCTCCGATATCTTTTATATGACTAATTATGGCAAAGAAAACATGATTAGGAGTTCAATTCCTTCATCTATCCACTCGGCATAATCTTCGTTACAACCTAGGCTGAGGATCGATAATATTTTTGACCTGGGCATACTCTGTCCCCTGCTCCATCATTTTAAAATGGCCCATTCCACCATTTTAAAATTTCGCTGCTTCGACTCCGTCAACGAATCTCTTCATTTAATTAATAGTATTAAAAAAATTGCCCCACTTCTGCTTGGGCTTTACATTAAACCTTGCAGCTCCACGGATACGACTCCTGACTCCTCCTCAACCTTGTTCACAACTAAATCATCCTCGAAAACCCACAAATAAATTCTTCTGTTCTTAATATTCTTTGTTGTATTTCCTTTATTTGTGATCCTTCTTGGATTGGAAGAATAATATTGTCTTTCTTACCAAATAATCTTATAAGTGGTTGGATGTTCTGAGACGAATTCAGAACTTTTTCCCCACATTAGTTACTTGCTCTGTATTTTGGCGTTCGCACTTGTTTGGAGTAGGTATCGCATACCTAGGGTAATTCCACGCATACAGTTCTCCTTTGAGACTCTTCAATCTCTTCCAAATTCTCCACTCGTATACCTTCCTCTTTGAGGAGGGATAGCGCGTCTCGCCTTTCCACATGTCTCTTTTATTATTTGTCCAACTCTCTAAAACCAGACTTAACCACTATGCTCAATCTATCTAACATGTACAAACATGTATATTTTCCTGTGATTTGCACATTCTCAAACTCCGTGTTTCGGATCATGTCTGCCTTTGATTTTATCATAGTTTTGGTTCTTTGCCCCCCAACTCTGGTGGATTGTATGTGGGCCTCTGCCTTTACCCACCAGGTATTATATATATATATATACATATATATATATATATATATATATATATATATATATATATATATATATATAGGTTATATATATATATATATATATATATATATATATATATATATATATATATATATATATATATATATATATATATTATAAAAAGGGACCGAATATTCATATTCGTATTAGAGAGATTACTCATGTTTTATTATTATTCGTATTCGGAAGTTTTATCCGAATATAAAATTTGAATTTTTTTATATTATCGCAATAATTATTTACCACACGTTAATACTAGAGTTGCCACCTAGGATATCGTCGATTAAATCCCTGTTAGAATCAGTTTGTTTACATTTTATAGATTTAGTGTAGTGAAGTATCGGTGAAATTCTTTTGCGCACTCATTTAAGCTAGAATAATTATAATAATGTCAAATGACTAGTTTGTCTTGGAATATTTCGATGTCATATCCAATGAAAAGGCTATGCATACTTCTTTGTACCCATGAATTATTACCGGCGGGAGTTTCATCTAGTCTCAGAACCATCTAAAAATTAAACATATTGAAGATTTCAAACGAATGTTTTGAAAAGAAGGATTAAAAAAGAAAAATCGAATGCGGAAGGCATCACCAACGCTCTTGCAAAAAGCAAGCAAGCAACTCTCGAAATGTGCCTCGAAAACAAATATGGAATGCCAACGATGTAAAACTATAAGAGTAGATACCAAAATAGCCGAGATGATTGTTAGATGACCTTCCATTTGCACACGTATAAGATGTTGGTGCAATATAGTAGGATAGTTAACTTACTTCTAATATTTATGTTGAAGATAGAATAAGAAGAATGGGTTTAATAATATTCGTATTCCTATTCGCGGATATATAAAAAAAAAAAATATTCATATTCGTCTTCGTGAATATAAAAAATTGATATTCGTTCAACTTCTATAATTAATATATATATATATATGCATATATATATATATATATATATATATATATATATATATATACATATATATACATATATATATATATATATATATATATATATATATATATATATATATATATATATATATATATATATATATATATATATATATATAATTATTTTCTCTTTATTTATCTAAAAAAAAATTACGTTAAACGGATAACAAATATATTTATTTAAAGTATATATTAATAAAAAATAATACACACATATTACATAATATTAATAATAATAATAATAATAATAATAATAATAATAATAATAATAATAATAATAATCATAATAATTTGAAAAAAAAAATTATTTATTTTTTCCTAGTGTTAAGAATAACATTTAAGGTTCAAAAAATAATATTTTTGTATTTTTATTTTTGTTTTATAAACCATATGAAAATATGCGAGTATGTGTGTCGTAGTTTACGTGCATGTATATACTCCTGTATTTTTGTGTATATGTAAATAATGTTTACATAAGGTAAACAGTTTTTTTTTTTTTTTTTTTTTTTTTTTTTTTTTTAGCTCCCTCATCATAGATATTTATAAACTATTTTTGTAAATTGTGTATTAAGTTTTGAAACTCTATATATCAAAACTTGATCTCGATAGAGGAATGAAGTAAGAGTGGAGTGAAGGAATTTAAACCCCCACCACCAATCCCCTGAAATCTTCATAAATCCCTCCCTTATCTTCATAAACCTCTCCCCTCAATTAAATTTTGAAACATATTTCCGAACATAGTCGTTTTTCCCGACGCGTGTGTCAAGCGTTTGAGGTCGTGTGAAGATGGTTTCATAGATTAATAATAATTATATATATTATTACACTATGATGGCTTGTCCTGTTTAGAATTGGCTTTTGACGTCATCGCCAGGTATGTCAACGTCATAAATCTGTCGTTTGACTAATCCACGATTTCTGTCAAACAAATTAGATTTCAGACGTGAAATTTTATGGACGTGATTCGTTTACAAATATTAGAGTTTAATAGCATAGAGCCATAGACCAAAGGCATATTATATAGGATTTATAAGTAAGTATAATGGTAATAATAATTATATTAAAGATAAAAATAATAATGTTAAAGTTCTTATTTAAATATCTATATAAAATCGTACGCCTGATACTGAACTCTGATTGTGTAGACCAGGAGTCTCCAAGCTAGTCTCCGCGGGCCAAAACCGGCCCGCGAGGGTGTCAATTCGGCCCGCAGTAAAATGCACTGGTTTTATCTTTAAGTCACTTTTAATTAAATTAAACACTGACAATTAAACACACTGTAAGAAACTATAGCCACAAAGAGCAAAGTAGTCTCACTATATTTCGCTTATCATATCGCACTTGTCGCTCCGAATACAAACTTAGGTATGATGACCTACCTAGGTCTTGGCCCTTGGGACTTAGTGGAGGAGTAACTGTAGCCGTTAGGCTAAAAAGCTTTAAGACCCCTGGTCTAAACTCTGTTGAGTTGGCTGATTTTATAAGGTATGAAATACCTTTTAAGATTTTTTTTTCGGGGGAGGAAAAATATGCCCAAATTTGACAAACCTTTGAAAAAAAAACACGGGAAACGCAACTAAATTGTGTTACGTTCTTGTTTTCAGGCTAATAATTCAAATATTAGTTATACAGTTCTGGCAAATGCTGGTCATATTCCCCATATAAATTTAAGAGTTGCCAAGTCATAACTTAAATAGATGTGCATTTTTATATTTTGCTTGCGTAGTTTATACATCAGCTTTGGCAAAAAGTTTAATTATTATTAACATGTTAAGGTAAATCACAAAGATTGAAGTTCCATGGGGATTTAAGACTTGGAGGAGTCGCCAGGTCCGAGGATCTCTACCTCGCTCACCCCTCTTCCCCGAAACTTCTCCCCCAAATTGTAACCTCCTCAAGTTCCCTATTATTTCACCTCATAATATGTGAACTTTTAAGGAAACAGAAAGGTGAAATTTGTGACACCATACCCCTCTTCCCGCTTACACATACATTTTTCTTCCGCTACGCCCGAGTGATATATATATATATATATATATATATATATATATATATATATATATATATATATATATATATATATATATATGCGGTACATATAGTTTTGATATCTCCTCAGGTGGGCAAAGGCAGGTCTAATTATATATATATATATATATATATATATATATATATATATATATATATGGACAAAAATATATATAAATATATATATATATATATATATATATATATATATATATATATATATATATATATATATATATATATATATATTAGGGATGTAACGATACTAGAAAATAGGCTGATACTGATACTGATACTGATATTTCTATTTTTTTTAGGTGCTGATACTGATACTGATACTGATACTGATACTTTTAATTAATATAATAAATACATAGTATTAAGATAGAACATTTAGCATCAAGGACAACTTGAAGATTGTGGCCCCTGTACAAAATAATACTTAGTTATTTATATTTCATATTTGTTGTGCCTAAGTATATTTATTTCATAAATTAAAATAGTAATTCCTTTTAAGGAATAATACGTAAAATATATTAATAACTTTTATATGCTTCAGGTTTATTTAAAAATACCCCATTTCCATTTTCAAGTAAGTATTGACAAAGTTTAGCTACCAGCTTTTATGTTTTAACATGATTTTCATATTCTATAAGAAGACCTTTAACTACAAGAGAAAGAATAAAACAATGACAGAAGAGACCCTCAATTAATCCACGCAGGAGTTAAAATGCTATTACTTAAACATGACATAATAAAATACTCCCTTAAGATAGATCAATTCAATTCAAATTCAAAATTCAAATTCAGATGTAAAACATTAAGCTTCAGTATCTATGAGACTGTTCCTTTTGGTAAGTTTAGTGATTCCTACCTATACCATAAATACGTCTCTGACTGATGAAGGAGGTGCCGATAATTATTTTGGCTGCAAAACAGATATTAAATGGAAAACCTTGGCCCATTTTCGTGCCACCGCATGAAAGGATTCTCTGTAGGCAGCGCATCTCTATGCTTTCGTAGAGTCTCATCTCCTCTACAGACTGCAAATTTGAATTATCTTTGCTCCTTGATGACTGTCTCTTCAGTTTTGGCTGATGAGGTCTCTTCCTTGGTGTGATTCTCTTGAAGGTGAATGAGATGTCAATGCAATTTCGGCCATGAACTTATCAAAGTCTAACATATCCAAATCCTCTACCTTCAGTAGGTTTATTTGCTGAAAAGCCATCGTCATCACTATCTGCTGTTGCCAGGGTTGCAGATAAGGCGGCCTCTCTCTGTCTAATTTTTTTTTTTTTTTGTCAAGCAAGCAACTCCTGGTTATGCTATTTTAATGTATGAAGTGGTTCACCGTCGGAGATGCCATTCCTGTGGGGTTTCAGCTAGCTAATTCTTTATTAGAACCTTTTATTTATTTATTTTTTTTTACAGTTGTCACCGCCGCTCACGGGCAAACCCTATTCAAGGAGGTGCTGAACGCCCAAAAACTATCCAACGCAAATACGCAGATGTGGAGTACAGACGGTGGCTAAAGTGGAGGGAATGGAATTGAGTAGGAAACACAGATGATGGAAGAAAATTCCAGCAGAACAGAGGTGGCAGGAAAGAAAGTACACCGCAGCGAACCAAAGGTCTGAGCCTACTAACATCAAATATTGTAAAACCCTATAAAGGACACAGCACCTTTGAAGTACATGAGGGCGTCGTAAAAGTAGTGGTACGCGAGTGGAGGTTCCTTCGAGCACTTGCCGCTACAGTAGTACCTATATAGAAAAGGGATAGCACCAACATTGTGCCGCAAATATAAAGGGTCATGAACTAGAAAGTACAGGATACTTTATAAGCCGGCCTTTTACTCCGACCCTATCCAAAAGCCGGATGAAACCAGAGCCCTCCCCCTCTACCTCGATGCGAGAGCAGTACTCCATCTGCTGGCGCATGAGACCCTCATAGGTGGTGGAGTAACTGAGAGGAAAAAATGCACTCTAAACAGAACTCCCAGTTTCTTTGAGGCTGCCCTAGCAATCGTTGTGACCAAGTCATTTTTTTGTTTATGTTAAGGCTAAGGATGTTTATATTGTCAATAGGAGAGACGAGAGAACCGTCGAAAGAGATAGAAAAGTTGGAAGTCTTAGAGAGAGAGATTTGTATAAGTTGAGTTTTAAAGAATTAAATTTCACAAGCTTAAGACGACCCAACCCTGAATTCTATCCAGATCAGGAGAATAGAATCGGAAAGATTAAGACGAGAGGCACTAGAAGTAAAAGAGGAGCAGAATTGATATGACTTGAATGAAGGGTCATGTCATCGACATGAGTGATAGAGCCAGATGCGATAAGACTGACGAAAGCGCCAGGAATAAAAGCAGGAGATAAAACAGAACCCCGAGGAAACACCACCATTGACGAAAAGAAGAAGCCGCCCCACCAACAACAGCCACTGAGCGATTTGAAAGAAAGCTTGACATAAGCAAAAAGAAGAAGGAAACCCAAAGGAGGGGAGTTGGAGAGGTGACGCGCCATACCCGGTCAAAATGCTTTGATATGTCAAGCGCCACCACACAAGTCTTCCCGTGGTTCCCCTAAGGGCGAAAACCATAAATCTGTTAAATAGAAAAGTATATCGCCAGTAGATCTCGAGACTGAAAGCCGTACTGGTAATCAGGAAGAAGGGGAAAGAGATTCTAGATGATCTAAGAAGTGAGAGTTGAGGAGGGTCTTAGAAAGAATACAAGTGAGAGCTATAGGGCGATAGTTAGAAGGGGATCAGAGCAGCATCATTTTTTCAATAGGTTGGACATATGGGCAAGCGCTTCCAACACTGAGGAAAAGTGCTAGCATTGAGGCATAGATAATATAGTTGTACGAGGGGTGGGGTCAGCACGGAAGACTTCCTCAAAACTCGGAGAGGAATGCCATCTGGGCCACCCGCCTTCCTGACGTTCACAGATAGATTTCAGGAGCTCATGCAACCGATCAAATGAAATGACAGATAAAGGCATAGGACACCTGAGAGGAGAAGGAGGAGTAAGAGGAATACCAGAATCGTCCAGGGTTGAATTAGAGGAAAAAATAGAGGCCAAAGAGATGATTGGACTTTTCAGTTGGAGAGTATTAAATGTTTCAGAATCATCAGAGCGAATAAGAGGAGCAGCATGATTTCACAGAAGCGAGATAAGCTTTTACAAGAGGCCAGTGAGAGATTTGTCATAGAGAACCATGAGGCCTTACTTTCGTTTAATGAAAGTCCGTTTTGCTCGTCGAATGCAACGATTTCTAGCTGAATGAAATTGGCAAGAGTGATAGGAGAACGAGAATTTTTCAATAACTCGATAAGCATTGTCTCTAGCCTGGATTGGCCAGGGAACAAGCACTATCGAACCATGGATTTTGAGGAGAAAAAAGATTTAGTCGAAGAAGGAATGAACCTGCTCATCCCATTAACAATTACAGTTCAATTTTGCTAGCAGAATCTGAAGCCGCCTCAAGAGTCAAAGCAGCTCAATTATAAGTTAGCGTAGAAGCAACGGTAATGCCCCCCCAAATCGGCCCGGACCTTTGCCAGAAACCGCATAGGCAGGATGGAGATGTTGGAGAGCATTAAAATCAAGTGATATAAGGTTGTGGTGATTTACTGATAGGAGCGAAGGTGGTGTATTTATAGAGAGAAGGACTAGTGGTGAAACATATGTCAGCAAGTCAAGAACCGGTTGGGACGATCCGGAATGCGTAGGTTGTTTAATCAGTTGCTCCAGATTGTTGAGAATACTGAATGATTCGGCTTCCTCCAAACTAAATCAGTATACGAGAGGAACCAAACAATTCAGTTTTGTGTACATTGAAATCCCCTAAATAGAGACCTCAGTATTTGGATGAGAAGATATTACAGTCTCGTGAGAAGTAGTAATCAAAAAAGGCATGAAAACCTGTTCTGTTAGGAGAACAGTAGGAGAAGCATAAGAATTTTGTAGTAGAAGGAAGAAAGATTTTTAAGCCACAGAAGTTAGGAGATTCGAGATCTCGGAGACGTGTTATGTAGAATTCTTA
>JABUQX010063062.1:30000-37151 GCA_015478945.1 Trachelipus rathkii
GCTGATTTCAGTACATCACCCATTATACATCCAAGCGAAATCCAACCAACTATCATCCATCCTCTTTTTCACATGATCAACCATCTCAATGTATTCTACTTGATTCTCGAGCCACCCCCCCTTTCTTCGCACCACACAACTCTCTTAATACTCTATTCCTTCAACAATTCTTTCACATCGTCCCTAAAATTGTCCTTATCCAGCATTATAATTCTGACTAATTCCTCTTATTCCAGACCTTAGTTTTACTCATTTACATAATGGTAACAAACACCCCATAAACCTTTAGCGCCACCTAACATCTAGTCCCTACATTCCACCAAGGATTTAATTGCCTCAGCCTATCTTCCCTGCCATTCACAACTTCTCTACTACACTCTGCATCATCCGCTCTTTTTTCATCCAACATATATCCAAAATATTTAAACCCTCAGTCACTTGTTCCAGCTGCTCACCATTAGCATAACTTCTACACCGAAAGCTGTCCTCACTCACAACCATAACTCCATCACTCTTATCTACATTTCTACTTCTCTTCAAACCCCCCTCATTTTACACACACCCTGCCAATCTCTACCAATCCTTCCTCAAACTCTTTCAGATTCGACACACAAACCAAATCATCCGCATATAATAGTAGGGCACCCTCCACCCTCTTCCATTCTCCATCATTCTAACACCATCCCCTGCCATTCTTTCATATTCTTTCATAACCCCTATCCATATATAAATTGAATAACCAAGGAGATATAACACATCCCCTGCCCACCTGCCACACATTAAACCAAACTTTGACCCATTTATTCTTAAACACGCTTCACCAAAGTGATACATACTTTGATTTCATCTGCAGTTCACCACCAAACACCATATCACCAACATCTGCCAAAGAGCTCCTATTAATCCCATCAGCCTGTTGCAACCCAGTATAAATCCAAATACATTTTATTTTCTTTTTCTATTTTCTTTCTCATTTTCAATGTAAAGATTTAATCAACACATCCCTACCACTTCTAAATGCACTTGTTCTTTCACTAATCGTCCTCCTCCACACTTCCTGACGCACTCCTTTTCGACCAAAATACCTCAGCTTATATCTTTCCCTACAACACTCAATAAACTAATTCAACTATAATTCCTACAGTTACTTTTTAGCCCCTTACCCTATATATGGGTACTATTACTGCTTTCCTCCAATCCTCGGAACTATACCTTCATAAACGATTTGTTACACAACTTCCAAATCACTCAATCACTGTCTCTGCATCTGTTCTTGATCACTTCACCAGTAATTTTATCTATACCTGTAGATTTACCATTCTTCAACTTTTCCCACTTTACCCATTACCTCCTTGCTAAATGACTCCTCGTCTCCCTATTTCTTCTTACACTACCAAACCCACACACATTCACTATCACCTCTTTCACACAATGCCAGTGATTTCTAAGTGTTCTCTCCCAGCAATTTGTTCCATTTCATCAGTTACGAGCACCATTCATTCATATTCTGAAGCACTTCCTTTAATTCTAATTTCTCAGTCCTTTATATATATATATATATATATATATATATATATATATATATATATATATATATATATATATATATATATATATATATATATATGTTATATATATATACTTATATATATATATATATATATATATATATATACATATATATAGAGGAGGAGAGGAGAGAGAGAGAGGGAGGAGGAGGAGGAGAAAGAGAGGAGGAGGAGAAAGAGAGAGAGGAGGAGAAAGAGAGAGAGGAGAAGGAGAGAGAGAGAGAAAGGAGAGAGAGAGAGAGAGAGAACACGGATGGATCTATAATATATATATATATATATATATATATATATGAGAGAGCATATATATATATATATATATATATATATATATATATATATATAAATTGGCTGTTTAAGGATGATTGATGCTGCGCGTGAGCGTGTTTTGTTTTTGTTTTTTTGTCTTTTATTGTTTAGTTGAAATTTTTTCTGTTATTCTAAAGTCATTGACAATTTAAGGGGAGTTTTGTTTCTTGCCCCTAAAATGTGTTCCACCCATTTCCTATAAAATTTATTTTTAATAGGGTAAATTATTGTTCATTTTTCTTATTTTTGTTCTTTGTTCTAAGGGAAAAACCAATATTTGAACTCATTTTTATTATAAGTGTTGCTTTGTTAATCCTTTCTGGCATAGTTCGAGAAGAAGTTATTCCTGAGCCGAGCCTGAATGGGAAGGAACTGCTGTCAAGTTGATAAAAGTATCTACAAAAATCAAATTTCGGTTTTCGAGGTATGTAATTAGTGACCTAGAAAGAAGCAATATATGCTTTTCGATAGGAGTCTTGTAGATATGGATGGAGAAAAGGCTGATATATCCATTACATGTACTATTTATTACATATAAAATAATAAATAGTACATGCATTTCGATAGTTGTCTTGCATATATGTTCGTAGACTAGACTGACATGTTTATTCAATAGACCAGACAAGATATCTTTATGATAACTTATGTAAAAGTAGTGTGCGACTCCTGCATTTTACGTTTAAACAGATCAACGATATCCATGAGTTTACAGATGGTCTATAGATCATAAACTTGTAATTTATAAAGCTTAGTACCTTTTAAAGACATGATTCAGTGCCGGCAACTCTGGAAGAATATATATATAGCAGAGAGAAAGAGTATATATATATATATATATATATATATATATATATATGAGAGAGTATATATATATATATATATATATATATATATATATATATATAGAGAAAGAGAGAGTATATATATATATATATATATATAGCATTGTATATGAGCAGAGAGTGAGAGAGAGAGAGAGAGATATATATATATACAGCAGCATATATATATACATATACATATATATATATATATATATATATATATATATATATATATATATATATATATATATATATACATATATATATATATATATATATATATATATATATATATATTAAAATAGCTTAGAACTGGAGAAGATGAATTTGCTCATGTGAGGATTTACAAACACTTTAAAGGGGACACAAGTGTCCACAGTATTCAGAAGGAGAAGAAAGAACACGAGGAAATTGCCTATTTTTAATAGTTACCCATTTTAAGGAGAAATCGGCTATATTTTTTATAAAGTTTATTAGAAATAGGTCATTTTTTATAAATTTTATTGAAATAAACTATTTTATGAATTTTAATAGAAATCAGCTAGTTTTTATTAAATTTATTAGAAATATGCAATATTTTTAATTAGTAGACATTTTTTAATAAATTTATTAGAAAATGGGCTGCTATTTTTTTTTAAATTTACGGAGAATTGGCTATTGTTTATTAAGTTAGGAGAAATCTCCTATAGTTTAAAGTTTAGTGAAATCTCCTATACTTTATAAACAATAATGGAAATTTGGAAAGTTTAGTAGTTGAGATTGAAAATAATATTTTTTGATATCAATTATAGGAAAAATTGCCTATTTAAATAAAGATTTTGAGTAAAACTACCAAGGAATGCTTCTTGTATAGTCATTTTTAGTAAAATTCATTTATTCTACAATAATTAATCAAATATATTTTAGTCATTGATATTTAGATTTTTAATGTTGTTTTTTTAAAAATTTAATTAACATTTTGTAATAATTGTCAATTTATAACAAAAAAAATCAATATTTTATAACATAAAGCTTATTTATTTGTTCGATATTCTTAAAATATGGTCTTCAAATCAATTTTAGATTTGTTGGAAAGAAGTTTAATAGCGAACTGCAAGTTAAGAGAAAGAGAGGAATTGCATTGCTCTCTCTATTCCATAAATCGGCTATAAGTGTAGTTATACATGAGAAAATATTACTCCGATATTTGATAAATTATTATTTTGTGAAAATTTAAAGTATATTTGGCTACATCTCATTTTTGATATCTCATCTTAATTTTGATATCTCATTTAATTGTAATATTTTTTTTTCAAGTTGTACTTAATCTTACTTTCGTTAAAGCTCATGTCCGTGCTCCCTGAAGAAATAACATTAGGCTTGATCACTGTTGAATATTTTTCCAATTGATTTGTGCCCCCTTCCTGAATCAAGCCTCGCTTTAATTTGGGGGTAATTTAAAGAGGAAAAAAATTAAACTAGGTTCGAGTGACAAGAATTTGCTGAATGTGAATGGAGGAAGTTTGAATTTTAATGATTCTACATCTTTCACATTTTGCATTTTTAGATTATTGTGCGAACCTAGTTTTATATATATAGATTACCTCGACTGGTGGACTAGGCTTAATTCAGAGAGTAATATATATATATATATATACATATATATATATATATATATATATAATATATATAATATTGTGCGAACCTAGTTTTATATATATAGATTACCACGACTGGTGGACGAGGCTTAATTCAGAGAGGGGCATAAATCAAAATGGGGAAAATATTACTCCCGAGCTCAGGCCTAACGTAAATTTCTCATGCGAGCAAAATTAGACGCCTTGAAAAATAGGTAATGCCAGTGAGTTCTGCAGAACATATGGCTGTAAACGGAGAGGTATCACATCTAAGATGCCAGATGTTACCGATCTCTGCATAAAAATAATGTGAAAGCACAAACAAGACTTGTACTACGAGTGTCAAAGAGTCTTGGAATGTGAGTGGTCACCTGTCTTTGTAGAATCTCTAGGAAACATTGTGACATCACGTCGAATGAGATAAGGAGAAAGAGAAATAGTAAGTAAGGAACAGCTTGAGTCTTTCAATCTTAGACTGAACGTTGTCCGAATGATCTTTTGAACATCCTACAGCCCAAGATGATAGAACAGTATTTAATACAGTGGTAAAAAAGATCCTTAAACAAACAGTTGGAATAACTGCTCTGAAGAGGAAAAAAGATCTCTCTTAACATTAGACCAAACTCCCAGCTTCTTTGAGACACCCCTAGCAACCATAGTGATAGGGAGATTGTCAAAACAATATGTTTATATTGAGTAAAAATTTATACTTTTTACAAGTATAACGGTAGAACCATCAAAAGAGAAATAGCTAGGATTTGTTTTTGAGATGGGGCTAGGAAAGTGTTAAGTTTTTTAAAAAGAGTTGAATTTTACATGGTATACTACCGGCGATCCCGCTGATAAAACGGTCCATATCAGCAAGAATCAAATCGGAAAGACTAGAAGCAAATCTTAAAGAAAAATATGAACGAGATTTGATATGTGTGGAATTATGAAGAGTTGAGTCAACACAAAAATGAAATGAGTTAGAATAGCAGCATGAAAAGTCGCTAGTTTAAAATAGAATAAGAAATAAAGCAGAATCCTGAGGAACACGTCAATAGTGAAGAAAAAACTCGTCCCGTCTACTTTGAAATTCAAAACTTTGGTCTTAGCTTTAAGGCAAACTTCAAAATATTTAATACTCTTTAAAATTTCGTACTCTATGCATAGATTTCAATCTATCTAATTCGTTTAGATTTTTATTAGTATTTTCTTTTTTATTCCAAAATAAATTAAATCAGGACTCATTTATTGTATTATTTAATGAAAAAATATTAAAAAATTTTCTGCATTTAGTTCTGGAAACTAATGATTATTTACGCCATTATACGACTTTATTACACGTGAATATTTCAATTGAAGTTTCCTTTTTCGGCTCTCTCTCATTTCTTTTTATTTAAATTAGAGTTTTCATTGATACTTTTATTTTATTTTTCACATTTCAATTGAATTCCTTTTAGCACTGCATCATTTCTTTCTATTTCAACCTGAGTTTCTCATGACTACTTCAATTCCTCCTATTTTTAATCCCAGTTTTTCTTAATACCGATTCAATTATTTTAATTTCATCTTGAGTTCCTTTCGAAGCTGTTTCATTTCTTTCTATTTAAGCTTGAGTTCCTTTCGACATTGTATTATTTTTATTCTATTTCAACCTAAATTTCATTCGACCGTGTCATTTATTTCCAATTTCATTTACTTACTGCCAGGTCAACTGATTTCATAGCAAAACAACAACAAAAAAATCTTATTCTCCATTAAAATTTGTTACTTCCTTAGGTAGAAAACTTTGAAGCCTTTTTAAAATATTTTGCAATATGTCCTAAAATTAAATGCCAATACCATTCTGACTGAATTTATTATTAGAACATTTGAACAATATAGTTTAGTTTTTTATATATACAAATGTCACCACCGCTCACGGGCAAAGCCTTATTCAAGGAGTGGGTATTATTATTAATATTATCATTATCACTACCATCACTATTAAAACCATTAATAATATTATTACTATTCACTAGGCCTATCTAATATCTTCATCCTTATCACTATTAGTGGCGGAGTTATTCTGAAAAAATAGAAGCTCGCTTCAATTGTCTGACCACTTATTACCTCATATAGTATCTCTTCTTCGTCAAAAAATATATAGCACTGATCGCTGATCCCTTCATCAACGTCAGAATGTAAGTTTTAATTGAATGACTCAAACTCTTTGCCCTGATCTCTACTTGCAAATATTGAATGCTTCTATCTCAAAAAATATTATTTTCACTGTATATAGCAATGAACTCAAAGACCTTTAAATTTCAAATTTAGGCATTTGTTTTCTCAGGAATGGATGAAATAAGTTTCATGTAAACCTATCAGGGGATAAAACAACTAAAATTTATCAATATTTATTTACATTTTATTGTATTACATTATTATTTACAAATAATTGAAAATATTTTTCTTAAAAATAAATTTTTTACATACATTTTGAAATACAATAACTATCAACAGCTCTAAAAACTCTACTACATTTAACTAAATTTAAGTAAATTTTATGACTAGCTATAAATATCATTTCATATCATTTATACAAATGCTATTTCATGACTATTTCCTTTAAAGGAATCATAGTGCTACTCATTCTAACAACTCACGAGCTGCTACTCATTTTAACAACTCATGAACTGCTACTCATTCTACCAACTCATGAGCAATAATAAATTCATTGGTATCATAATGTGATTTGGTTCAGTTTGTTTTGGTCCCTGAATAAGTTACTTTATTTAAGTAACCTTTACTGATCTTGCTATTTAATCAGTGTAACTAAAGTATTAAAGATTGTGGGAATTGTTGGCCTA
>JABUQX010063063.1:5000-15000 GCA_015478945.1 Trachelipus rathkii
TAGTCCCAAGTGAGTGCCACATAGTGCCAACTGAGTGCCGACTTTTTTCAAGCTTTTCTAGCCTCCTGACCCGATAGCCCTAATATGGGTGTCTACCCTAGGTTATAGGTATGAGGATTCGATGGTGTATAATTACAACCTGCTAAAATGCTTCTACATGAGGTTAGTCTTTTTCTATACTTTTTTTATAGCCTATATATATATATTATATATATATATATTTATAATATAAATATATATATTATATAGATTATATATATATATATATATATATATATATATATTATTATATTAGTAATATATATATATATATTATTACTTGCACACACACCTATCACACATACACTATGACACTTATACACACGTACACACACTGCAAGCCTTTTGGTCGTCATGGGTCAATTTGACAAACGGTAATATTTTTGTCCTTCTTTAAGGGATTAGCCCTTTTTTTTGATGTCTTTACCTTGTTTGACCATGATATTTCGCCTTTGACCCTGCCATATACCATGGGTCAATTTACCCACGCTAACTTGATGGCTTTTGATGGTTCCAATCACCGTAAGAAGTATCCTAGTGATGTTCTATTAGTGTTATATGTTAGATGAGTGCCAGGTGAGTTGCCAGGTGAGTGCCAAGTGAGTGCCAATGAGTGCCAATGAGTGCCAAGTGAGTGCCACATAGTGTCCAAGTGAGTGCCACATGTGCCAACTGAGTGGCCACTTTTTTCAAGCTTTTCTAGCCTCCCTGGCCCGAATAGCCCCTAATATGGGTGTCTACCCATAGGTTATAAGGTATGAGGATCTTCGATTGGTGTATATTAACAACTGCTAGGCATCCTTCTACCTAGAGTTAGTCTTTTTCTATCATTTATAGCCTTATATAGTATTTATATATATATATATTATATATAATATATATATATATATATATATATATATATATATATATTATATATATATATATATATATATATATATAATATAATATATATATATATATATATATAATATTATATATATATATATATATATATATATATATATATATATATATATATCTATATATATATATTATAATATTCTTGACAACACTACACACATTCACTATGACACTATACACACATTCACCCATGACAACTTTACGACACTAAATGACACTTATAAGCGCTTAACAACTCTCCATAGACACTTACTTAACGCATAGACACTTACAATTCACACCACACACACGATACCTTACGTTTTAGCACTCACACACGTCGATATTTTTGATGCCTCAACTTTGAATGGCTCAGCATTAATGCCTCAGCATTGATGCCTCAACTTTGAAGGGTTCATCTTTGATGACTCATCTTTTGATGTCTCAGCTTTGATGGCACCTATCTTGATGATTCATCTTTGATGAAAAACATCTTTGATGGCTCATCTCTACCCTTTTCTACCTACACATAGAACAAAGCTAATATTGATGTCTTTCCTAGTTCATTAAAAGTCGTACCAATCAGGGCGCCAGGCATGCGCTCCGCGCGAAGGCTTGACAACCCCGCAACCGCAGGTGCGAACAGATCTTTTTCGATATTCCCGCGTTTCCGGCCGCCGGCGTGCGCCCGGCAGGCGTCAAATATTACCCACACGCATTTGAAACAAGACTCGCGCCGTGCGCCGCAGGCGCAATATTCCCGCTGGTTCGAATCCACCGCCCAAAATAAAAGGTATTCATTGTAACCTTCTGTTAATTTCATCTTCATAAACCATTTCAAAGAATTTCTTTTCAAATATACTATGAGTCATTCATTTTATTTCATACTTATACATTTTTATTAAAAACATTTCGCGAACCTCAAAAATATGTAACTATTTACAGGACTATTATTGTAACACATATATTTATGACATCTTTTTTACTTAATACTTTTAACTTAATACTTATTTTGATGTTATAAATTTTTAAAATTGTATGTAAGAAGAAATCCAGAGTGTCCGTGATATATAATCAATTTAATTTACTAAATTGTACGAACTTTTTTACTAAACATATAATTTACTCCTTAGAGCAGTAAATCAGTAAATCAATAGGTGTTACATAGCAACAAGGGGGTTATATGCTTTGTTTTACTGTTTTACTGCTTTACTTCATGTTTTACTGCTTAACTTTCTGCTTTTAACTGCTTTAACTCATATACATTACATACTTATAAGCGTAAATAGTAAATCAATAGGTGGTTACCTGAACACCTAAGAGGATTAGTATGCCTTTTGTTTTAGCTGCTTTACTGCTTTAACTTTTTCTGCTTTACTGCTTAAACTCACATGCTTTACTGCTTTAAAACTCAGATCATTAACTACGTACAGCAGTAAAATCAGTTAATCCATAGAGGTGTCTACCTAACACCTAGGGAATTAGTAATGCTTTTGTTTTCCTGCTTTACTGCTTTAACTTTCTGCTTTACTGCTTTAACTTTCTGCTTTCTGCTTTTAACTTTCTGCTTTCTGCTTTAACTTTAATGTTTTACTGTTTAACTCGATGTTTTTCTGCTTATCATATATTTATTACATTACGTTTTTTATTTTTGTTTTAATACTTTTATTTTATTCTTTTTATTTTATTTTATTCTTTTTCATTATTTTTATTTATTTTTATTATTTTACTTTTATTCTCTTTTAATTATTTTTATTTTCTTTTTATTTTTTTAACTTTTATTTTATTTTATTATTTATTTTTATATTATTATATTAGTGTTATTTACTTCATGCCTATTGTTATTATTATTTAGAACACACATACACACACACACACACACACACACACACACACACACACTTACACTTATACACACATTCACTATGACACTTATACACACATTCACTATGACACTTACATTTACCCATAGACACTTACATTTACACTTATACACACATTCACTATGACACTTATACACACTTACACTCACACATTACATTTACCGATAGACACTTACATTTACCTTTATACACACGACTATGACACTTTCATTTACCCATAGACACTTATATTACAACTTACACACACACACACACACACACACTTACCAGCACACAGATTTACTTACACTCACACACAGATTTACTTACACACGCATATTTACTTACACTCACACAGATTTACTTACACTCACACACAGATTTACTTACACACACACACACACACACAGTTTTACTTACACTCACACACAGATTTACTTACACGCACACTCACTTACACATATAACGTATAATTATTAAAACTTTTTGTCTTGAGTTAGACAGGTTCATTTTTTCTACTCATTCAAATATAACTAAAATTATTTCAAATTTCTTTAAATCTTCTATAATAAATCAATCATTATCTTTGAGCAAAGAATTTATTATTAACTGTTAATACTTTTTGTTTATAAATTTTATAACTATCAAGTTTTAAAATAACTTTTACTAAAATTTTATGAAATTTTATTAAAAACATATATTTTACGTACCTTAAAGCAATAAATCAGTAAGGTCAGCCCCCTAACACCCTCTACAAACCAAGCATGTCACGTTTTGTTCTATTGACTTACTTCTTTACATCATCTTTAGCCATGTGAATAATATAAAATAACAAAATAAGTTCTTCTGCTGCTAACATAACATGTATTTTATTAAAATCTTTCTAAGTCTTATTTAAAAATAACAAATATTCCACTTACATTTATATTATTCGTTCGATGTTAACTAAAAATAATTTCAAAGTTTTTAAATATTCGGATTTCTTTATTATTATTAATTATTATTATTTATTATATTATATATTATTATTATTATTATTATTTATTATTATTAATTTTATTATTTTATTATTATTATTTATTATTATTATTATCTATTGTATTGACAATCCCATCACGAGAAAACACAACAACTCGCACTCCTTACAGATAACGAAAACGACCTCTCTTCTGTAAATGTGTTGTAGGATATGATCCTTTTTGTATCCTCGGGGCGATTTAGGCTAATTCAGGTCATAATATTTCAAACTGAACCTTTTTCTGGTATAAATATAAGCTTCATATCTAGTTACGGTCTAAATTTAGGCTCTAATTTTAGGATAACGCTTTTTTTTGTACACAGGGCGGATTTAATGCTCTAATACCAGGTCAAAAAGGTATATTCCAGTAGACAAATCGAGAATAATGTTATTATTTTATATTAATTTAGTATTTTATGACTGGATAACATGATTGGATCGGTAAGATCCTTTGGAGCAGTAAGAGGAAAGTTTACCTTTCTGTGAGTGGATCGGAGTAATCTTATCATCTATTAACTAACCTCTGTATTGATTGGTCGATGAATTATTTTATCGCTTTTTGGTTTAAGGTATAAAAAACATGTTTTTTTCATAGTCTGAACTTATCCTGTGATTGGGATGAAAATTATGATTTGAGGAAGTGCGGTGTTTTTAGCCCAACTCATTTTTAAATTCATACTGCGTTTTTTAGCTGTTAAGCGGTGTGCACAAGCTCTCTGGTTTGTAATAAATGTGTTCTATTTTCACTAAGTGTATATAATGATTCACCCTTAACAGGTATAACTCAATACAAGACATTATACAGTGGGAAATCAAGATCCCAGAAGTAGGAGTTTATTCTATATAGAAAGAAAACCCGATGGATTTGATTTTTTCAAGTGTGACCCAATCAACCTGTTATAATACCAAGCGTATTTTCGTTAGTTCCAGATGAATTACTTGTATATGTAATCACCTGAAGAGTGGGCCTTACAGAATATTTTAACCATGCGCAGCTTTAAACCTGTACCGAAACAGTTATTAACCTGTGCGAAGAACCCAGCGATAGCAACTTAATCTAGCATTTTATAAACATTCAAAACATAATCAGTTTGGAAGTTAGATTATGGGAGAGAATTAATGAAACAGCAGTATTTGAACCTACATCATTTGGAATTCTAGCATTTCAGGCCTAGCGCGCAGATGATATATGTTAGAGGTAGTAAAGCGAATGTTATCACGATGAAGAAGACGATATGGTGTTATCTAATACGTGACTGTAATTTCCATTATATGTTTACCAGAATAGCTACGCATTTAAGAAAACCCTGATTGATGATCCTACGCACATCATCGATCGCTTTCCTAAGTTCTATAGACGTACAAAAATTCATTTATCTACTTAGAAAATCAATGGCAAGAAAGTATTTATGAAGGTGATCCAGAATGTAAATATATCTATGATATCTGAGCGGGAGCTTTTTACGTATGTGTTAACTGAATGTATTAATGAGACACGAAATATATCATCGATAATGATATAAATGATTGTCATATTTGTAAAGATTTAGAGATTTTAATATAAAATAATCATAAACATCATGTGTAAAATGTATGTGGAAGTGTAATATATATAATATTTCTGTATTATATTTAATGTGAATATATATATATATATATTATATATATATATTATATTATTATATATATAATATTTATATATATATATATAATATATATATATATATATATAATTATATATGATATAATATATATAATATATATATATATATTATATATATATATATAAACCATTGTAAATATATTTAAACATCTCTTGTATTATATATATATATTAATATATATTATATATAATATAATATTATATATATATATTATATTATATATATATATATATATATTATATAATATATATTATATATAATATATATATATATATATATTATATAAATTACTGTAAGATAATGATGTTATTAATATTTCTAATTAATATAGTAACGTTTTTCTTTCTTTTTACTTTCTAAATAAATATTTTACATGTATGTTAAGAGTTTTAAATAACGAAACTTCGTAGTTTTGGATATAAAAAAAATTTTTTTTCATACATAAACCAAAAAGTGATAAAATAATTCTCGACCAATCACATACGAGGTCATATAGAGTTAAGGATTACCGTCCACTCAAAAGAAAGGTAAACATTTCCTTCTACCTGCTCAAAGGATCTAACGATCCACTGTTTTCAGTTTGAAAATATATTATAAACTAATAACATTGATTCTCGATTGCTTGTCTATATACTGGATTTACCTTTTGACCTGGTATTAGGCTTAAATCGCCTGTGATACAAAAAGGCCTATCCTAAATTTAGGCCTAATAGACCTAACGTAGTTATTGCACCACATTTTACAGAAAAGGTCAGTTTGAAATATATTTTGTTGACCTGGAATTAGGTCTAAATCGCCCCGGGATACAAATAGGATTATCTCACACATTTTACAAGAGAGGTCTAGTTTCGTAACTCTGTAAGGAGTGCGGGGCTGTTGTGTTTTTCTCGTGTGGATTGTCAATGTAAACATAGATAATAAAATAATAAAATATAATAATATATAAAATAAATATAATAAAATAATATAATAATAATAATATTAATAAAATAAATAATAATAAAATAATAATAATAATAAAGAACATCCGAATTATTTAAAAAACTTTGAATATTTAGTTAACATCGAAGAATAATATAAATGTAAGTGAATTAATTGTTTTTTTTAATAAGAACTTAGAAAGATTTTAATAAAATTACATGTTATGTTAGCCGAGAAGAACTTATTTTGTTAATTTTTATACTGTATTATGGCTAAAGATGATTTGTAAAGCAGTAAGTCAAGTAGACTAAAACGTGACATGTTGGGTGTAGAGGGTGTTAGGGGCTACCTTAGCTGGATTTAATTGCTTTAGGTACGTAATAAATATTGTTTTTAATAAAATTCATAAAAATTTTTAGTAAAAGTTATTTTAAACAATTATAGTTTATTAAATTTATTAACAAAAAGTATTAACAGTTATATAAATTCTTTTGCTCAAAGATAATGATTGATTTATTTAGAAGTTTTTAAGAACTGTTGAAATACATTTAGTTATATTTAATGAGGTATTAAATTTTGTAGTGTTTTAACTAAAACAAAATGTTTTAATAAATTAACGTTATATGCGTGTAAGTAAATCTGCGCGTGTAAGTAAATCTGTGTGTGAGTGGGTTAAGTAAAACTGTGTGTGTGTGGTGTGTGTGTTGTGTAAGTAAATCTGTGTTGAGTGTAAGTAAATCTGTGTGGATCCATACATACGTTGTGTGTGTAAGTAATCTGTGTGTGAGTGTAAGTAAATTTGTGTGACTGGGTGTGTGTGTGTGTGTGTGTGTAAGTCGGTAAATGTAAGTGTCTATGGTAAGTGTAAGTGTATAAGTGAATGTGTGTATAAGTGTAAATGTAAGTGTCTATGGGTAAATGTAATGTGTCATAGTGAATGTGTGGATAAGTGTCATAGTGAATGTGTGTATAAGTGTACATGTAAGTGTCTATGGGTAAAATGTAAGTGTCATAGTGAATGTGTGTATAAGTGTCATAAGTGAAACTGTGTGTATGTGTGTGTGTGTGTGTCGTGTGTGTGTGTGTGTGTGGTGTGTGTTGTGTGTATGTGTTTCTAAATAATAATAACAATAGGCATGAAGTAAATACCACTAATTTAATATATAATAAAAATAAAATAATCAATAATTGTAAAAATAAAAGTAAAATAATAAAATAATAAAATAATAATAAAGAATAAAAGTAAATAATAAAAAAAAAGATGAAATAGATGCAATCAAAATAAAATAAAAGAAAAAAATAAAAAGTATTAAAACAAAATAAAAAACATAAATGTTAATAAATATTATGAGTTAAAGCAGTAAAACATATGAGTTAAAGCAGTCAAAGAAAAGTTAAAGCAGTAAAGCAAAAGTAAAGCAGTAAAGCAGAAGTAAAGCAGTAAAGCAGAAAGTTAATGCAGTAAAGCATAAAACAAAAGCATACTAATCCCCTTAGGTGTTAGGTAACACCTTATTGATTTACGATTTACTGCTTAAGGTATGTAATGTATGTGAGTAAAGCAATAAAGCAGTAAAATCAAAGCATCCCCCCTTAGTGTTAGGTAACACCTCTATTGATTTACTATTCTGCTTTGAAGGTATGTAATGTATATGAGTTAAAGCAGTAAATGCAGAAAGTTAAAGCAGTAAAACATGAGTTAAAGCAGTAAAACAGTAAACAAAAGCATACTAACCCCTTGTTGCTATGTAACACTCTATTGATTACTGATTTACTGCTTTAAGGTATGTAATGTTAATGTTTTAGTAAATAGTTTCGTAGCAATTGTAAGTAAAATATAAATGATTATATAAGCCTGCGGATTTTTTTTCTCTTGCATACATTTTTACAAAATTTATAATTAAACTAAGTATTAAGTAAAAAGTATATAGTAAAAATAATGTTAATAAATATATGTGTTAAATAATAGGTCTGTACTGAGTTACAGTTTAAGGTTCGCGAAAATGTTTTTATAAAAAAGTTTAAGTATGAAATAAAAATGAATGACTCATAGTATATTTTGAAAAGAAATTCTTTGAAATGTTTTAAGTATGAAATAAAAATGAATGACTTATAGTATAAATAGCGTTTGCGGGCGCACGCGGCGGGCGGTTACAGGTTCGCGCCCGAGGGTGCCCGCACCTCGGACGGGAACACGGTCTCGAAGTCAGCGAGAGCGCTCGACGGCGGTGCCGCACCTGCGGGCGCGGGTTTGCCAGCCTTCGCGCCGCGGGCGCATGCGGCGCCCTGATGGTACGCATGAACTAGGGGAAGACATCAATATTAGCTATGTTCTTTGGTGTGGGGTAAAAAGGGTAGGAGCTGACCCCCTCAAAGATGATTTTCATCAAAGATGAATCACACAATATAGATGGTATCAAAGATGACGCCATCAAAGAGAGTCAACAAAGATGAACCTTCAAAGTTGAGCCATCAATATAGGCATCAAAGCTAGGGCATCAAAGTTGAGGCATCAAAATATCGAGTGTGTGAGGGTAAGTGTAAGTGTATCTGTGTGTGGGTGTGAATGTAGTGTCTATTGCGTTAATGTAAGTTCCTATGGAGAGTGGTAAGCGCTTATAAGGTCATAGTGTGTTAAGTTCATGGTGAATGTGTGTAATAAGTGTCATGTGTATGTGTGTAAGTTGTGTGTGCAGTAATATATATATATATATTACTATATATAATATATATGATTATATATACTTATATATATATATATTATATATATATATATATAATATATATAATATATATATATATCATATATATATAATATATAATATATATAAATATATATATATATATATATATATATAGGCTATAATTGATAAGAAAAAGACTAACATAGTAGAAGCATCCTAGCAACTTGTAATATACACCCATCGAATCCTCATACCTTATGACCTAGGGAGGTAGACACCCATATTAGGGCTATTCGGGCTCAGGGGAGGCTAGAAAAGGCCTGAAAAAAGTGGCACTCCAGTTGGCACTATGTGGCCACACTTGGCACTATGTGGCACTCTCTTGGCACTCATTGGCACTCACTTGGCAATCATTGGCACTCATTGGCACTCACTTAGCACTCACCTGGCACTCATCTGGCACTCATCTAATACTCATAGAACACTAATAGAGCAAAATCACTAGATACTTCTTACGGTGATGGGAACCAATCAAAGCCATAGAGTTTACGTGGGTCAAAATTGACCATCGGTATTGGCAAGGGTCAAGGTCTGATTCCCCAAAATGGGGGGTCCCCCCCAAAAACCAGCGGGTTAGACATCAAAAAAGGGCTAAGTCCTAAGGAAGGACAAAAATTACCGTGGGTCCAAAATTGACCCATGACGACCAAAGGGTTGGAGTGTTTGTACGTGTGTATAGTGTCATAGTGTATGTGTGTAGGTGTGTGTGCAAGTAATATATATTATATATATATATATATTATAATAATATATATATATATATAATATATATATATAAATATATATATAATATATATATAATATATATATAATATATATATTATTTAATATATATATAATATATATATATTGTATAATATATATATATAT
>JABUQX010063063.1:25000-50000 GCA_015478945.1 Trachelipus rathkii
TACGAACAATCGCAACATATTTTGCATGGATAGGGTGTGACGTGGGGTAAAGTACTTAGTTAGCGAAAACGACTAAACCTTGCATTGTAACCTGCAGAAGATCATAGCAGACGTGTGACAGAGCACTAAGAGAACAAATGCGACCAACATTTTTGAATCAGTGACAAATTTTATCGAAGATTTCATTTTTGGGGAAGGGGAATATATATTAAGGGGCTGAAGCTGGAGCCGTTGTGGGGGACAGGGAGTGCCTGACAGTGTACGCAAGGACCTGACAAAATGTGCTTTTTAAGCATGTAAGAATAATATTCAAACGTAAACAAGCCAGTGTTAAAAAAGAAATATATATATAATATTATTATATAGGTATAAGAATTTAAAAATATATCTATAATAAAAAAGTGAAAATTCAATAAGTATACATGGAGAGTGAGTAACGGTAGGAGTAGGCAGGTTAGGTCAGGATTATAACTAAAGATATATGTTGATGTGTAATTGGGGAAGATAGAGGTAGATTATTTAGATGTAATGTATTTAGAGGGGCTAGGGGTAGGGGGATATATTGAGGATATCACTATTGGTGGTTCTAAGGTAATATATAAATGGAGGTAGAGGAAAGGTGACGGTTCTAGGGAATAAGTGGGATAATATAATAGAATATAGTAGAATAGTTTAAAGTGATAAAGGTGGAAATAAATTATTTGAGTAGTGAGAGACAGTGTGTATTAAGAGGGGTTTAGGAATGAGGTAATCGGAAAGTTTATTGACCTACGTGATATCGCGCAAAAATCTGAAGAGAACAGAGTGTTAAAAAAAATCTGGGAGTGATGGAGGGGGAGTGGAAGATTTAAGATCTTATTGGGCGAAAGCATCATATAAAGTGAAAAGATAAGATATGTAAGACGGAAAATAAGGAAAAGTAAACACAAAGAATTGGCAACATTTGTGCGCGGCGAAGCAGCATGGAAATTGGGGTAGTTGTATTAAGTTTAGGCAGGCACAGGTAAGAGTAGTTGAGATGTTTGATACCGGATGGTGAAGTCAACTAGTAACATGAAAAAGAGGCGTTATATTTGAAATGTTGTTGGATAAACATTAGTAAGAGAAATATATGAAAATCTTATTTAAGCCTTTTCTAGTTTGTTTGTTTTTGAAACGTGATTTGTTTAATTTTATTTTAGTTGATTTATGTGGTGTTTTATTTTTGATGTTGTGCAAGCAAAAGAGAACCGCCATGTCGGTTTGAGAGTGTGCGAAGAAAGATGCATAGAGGAATTGGTGTAGAATATGCGAGAGACCAATATTAGAGAATTATCTCTTTCGTGGGCGCTAGATAATAGCAAATAGATTTTGTGTCATTTGTTTAGTGTAGAAGTGGAAATTTTATAACTAAGATAGGTTACTGCTAGGATGGACGGAGGTTCAGGTTGGAGAGCTATATGGTAAAATAGAGCGAACGGATAGGGAGGCGTGTGGTATATTGAGCAGGAGCTGAGAGAGTGTGGATTCGGAGCAGGTGGGGCAGAGTGGGATGAGTAATATAAGTAGTGAGTAATAGGACTTATTTAAAGGAATTTTATATTCGTAATTAGAGAGTATTCATGCGTGCTGTAAACCAGGATGCAAAGGGTATGGGAATTCCCGAGTGAGGAAGGTATAGCTTATATGATGTTGTGAGGGGAGGGCATTATGTAACTGGTATGAGGAGAAACTGTAGGAAAGTGGACGGTTGAACGTTTGTGAAGTGGAACACTGAATAAATATTTAATCAGTGGAAAGCTAAAATATCATGTTGAGGAGTGTTGTTTCTTCATAAAGGTTTAGGAGAATAGCAATAGTACTGTCAGGGCAATCTAGAGTATCTGGAGAACCAGTGAGAAGAGGACGATTTGGTGCTAAAAGGAAAGGAGTGAGAGAGAGATTTATATCTTAATGTTTCCAGTATCGGCGCGTGGAGAGCGTATAATGGCTCAAACGATCACTTTAATAACACATGGAATATATATACCATTTAACCAATAATGTTTGGAGGAGTGGTGAGACCACGGAATTGGGAGGAATGGTTGTTTTGGTTCCCCTGTATAAGGGGAAAAGCGCGAGATTTTGGCGGTGCATCTTGTGAGTTAATTGAGCAGAGTAGAGAGAAGGATGAAGAATGTACGTAGATGATGAGTATGAGAGATGAGTGAGGAGAGATAGAGAGAGAGAGGAGAGGGAGTGATAACGGAAAATACGTAAGGAGAAGAAGATGAGATGAGAGAGAGAGAGAGAGAGAGAGAAGAGGTAAGAGAGAAAAGAGAGAGATGATATTAAAGAATAGGCAGAAGACGAAGGTATAAGAAGTATATAAACGAGAGAGATATATAGTTAAACTATAAATATTAAGAGGGATCTTTCGTGTTGAGTCTTTGTTACTTCGTGTTAATTGTTGTGTTTATTTTTTGAGTTTAGCCTGGTTTGTGCATGTTGGGTAATCCACACGAGCAGTGTAATTTTTGAATTCTGTATAATCACGAGCAAATTGCTTATTAATTTACTTATGATTTCTTCAATCTATAGGAGAAATATTATTAAATATTAAACTCATGGCCTTCATTACTTGGATCTCCCAATAAATAAATTCTCTCGTAGATCTTGTTAGGAGTGACATATAACAATAACTTAAGATTATTCAGCAATGTTTGGCACACTTCACTGGAGGTTAAGAGGTAATGCAGTTTGAGAGAGAAGGAAGGGAGAGCTGTTCAAGGGCACTCCTTGAGATATTCAAGGAAAATTAGTAGTCGGTGTGAGGGCGCGAGGGATAAAAGTCAATCAACAAGAAGTATGAGGATTGGTGGCCCCCGTAGTCTTTTATATATGTGAAATGTGTTATCGTAGAATGTGTGTGAGAGTGTTAAACGAGAAGGGAAGGTTTAGCATGTTAGTCTGGGTTATGATACGAGATAAAAAAGACTATGGCTGGTTTGGGTTCACTATGTGTACGTCCGTCATGGTGGAGTGGAATGGGGTAGTACGTAGGACTCGAAGCTGAGCCAGTTTTAGAATAATAAACAAAATGAAAGAAAAAAAAAAACTCTGAAAACATGAGAAGTGGCTACCGATAGAATCAAGTCTATGGTTTTGTAAATGGATGTCGTTTTCATATCTGTCGCCTTAGTTAGGGAGAAGTGAAAAATATTAAGTAAGAACTTGATGTGAACATAGCAGGACTATGTGGCGAAAGTCGAGTGGCTGAGGCAAATTGAATTAAAAATATGGGTGATAATATAAAGAGAACCGTGAAAAAAGTAGAAAATAAAAAAGAAACACACACAGACCCACACGTAAAAATATTCTTTAGCTCTACGAGCTAGCCACTTTTAAGTGAGTACGCGATATTAATAACTGCCCCTATACGTTGCGCCGGATAAGATACTGAGCGGTATACGGGTATACTGAGACGGTTCATATTTATGGTTAGATAATAGTGAGTATTATTAGATGAATATAATAATTGTGTGGACATATAATAGGTGGTACCCTATACAATAATAAATCCAGGTTAATAGAGTATAATAGTGTATTAGTTATGTGATTTGAGGAAGTATATTAGATAGTAAAAGATGAGTAGATGGAGGGAGTATAGGGGTATATTTAAGTGAGGTTAGAGTATGATATATGAGTATTAGGGTTGTAATGATACTTGAGGAAGAATGATAAATATGATTATATTTAGATATTTAGGTATCGATGGATTTTGGTGAAGTAATATAAGGGTGAGGTAAGGGTATGAAAGGTATGAGAGTATAATTATATAAGAACATAGAGTATAGGTGATAAGGAATTAGAGAGCTTTTATGAGTGGTCTGAGAGAAATATAGAAAGGGCCAAAAAAGTAGATTATCTATATATATATTCACGAAAGTATAATTATAGACCAAGTATTGAGTATGTTATGATAAAAATTATATAATATATATACATAGTATATATATACTTGTTGTGATATACCTAGCGGTGTTGTAATATGTGAGGTTTATTGAATAACGTTGTGAGTGTAGGTTTATATGAATGCCAAGTTACATGGAAAGAAGTTAGGAAGTTATTTATAGAAGATAATGTAAGGGGTTGAGAGTATACTATAGCGCGTTTAGTGTGAGGGTGAGTGATTAGCAGTATAAGTAGGAGATGATATATCCGTTTTAGAGGAGATTTTATTAAAGAACTTTATATAAGGTAAAAATTGTATATATATGTATACTGCTCGGGATAGTGAGGCTAAATGGTTGGTGTAATGTGTTCGAAAATTAAAGAATTGAGTTCGGATGAGAGGTATCATTGCCGTAAGAAGAGTAATCGATCCTAGGATGCATTTGGTTGGAGGGGAGGCGAATCAAAGAACCAACGGATCCATCGGGATCAATGTTAGGGTCACTTACTTTAAGTTTCGATTTACAAAAATATATACATTGATGACCAGGAAAAGTTAGGAGGTTATTATTATTATTAATTATTATTATTATTAATTATTATTCATTATTATTTTATTAATTAGAAGAATGTGGTTTGTAAATTAAATGTATTAATTTTGATTAATATTGATTAAATTATATTTATTATTGATTAATTTAAACCTGTTGTTAGTAGTTAGTAGTTAAGTAGTTAGTAGTTAAGTGAAAAAGAAGATAGTGGCAGTAAGATTAGTTTAACATGTAAGCACAAGATAAAGGTAGTAGTAGTAGAATTGCTGTTGAGTGAGATAGAGTTTATTGTTATCGTAATAGGAGTTTGTTATGGTAGTCAATAATAGAACACAACAATAAAGTATCTAATAATAATAATAATAATAATATAATAATAATATATTAATATAATAATATAATAATAAATAATAAATAATAATAAATGAATAATGAAAAATACATATAATATATAATAGATTTAATCAAAGAATATATTAATATAATAAATAATAATAATAATAATAATAAATAAAATAATAATAATAATATATAATAATATTAATAATAATCATGAAGTATTAATTTAAGGTGAGAATAGATATAATACATAATAGAGGGGATAATAAATTAATAATAATAAATAATCAATATAATAATAACAATATAATCATAATAATTAATTGTACTAGTAGTAGCTATTATTTGCAATTACTGTCACAACCCGAAAACTCTCTTAGAAATAAAATGAGAACGTTGAATACCTTCAATGTTTTCCATTTTTTGTTCCAAGAAATGATTAATATCAATTCCGACCGTGGAACCGTTGGATGAATGCAAGAGAACAACGGTATTCGAAGACACCTCCAACTCGAACCGTTTTCCCGCTACAACGATCTCTTCTTTTCCCTCACGGCTTATTTCGATCCACGCCTTCTTTAGCTATATATATAATTATATATATATGTGATATATATATATATTATATAATATCTATATATATATATATATATATATATATAGGTATATACTATATATATAAGTGGAGAGGTATATATATAATATATATATATATAATAATTATATATATACTATAGAGGAGAGAGAGAGAGAGACGAGAGAGGAGAGAGAGAGAGAGAAGAGACGAGAGAGAGAGAGAGTAGAGAGAGAGAGAGAGAGAGAGAAGAGGTATTGATTTAAGAATTTTTAAATATTATTTTATAACTTTTAAGAAAAAAAATCAAAGTAGAATGGAAGAACCTGCTCTAGAGTGACGTTTTTGTCTTTCAGCATTGTCTTTCCGTTAGAATTAAGCGTAATATTTCTTTCCAAACCGTCTTTCAAATCTGTCACTTGAAACATCATTTCACGTCTTCGGGATCCGCAAACTAAATCTTGGCCTGTAAGAAAAAGTCATCAAAAAAGGAGGAGAAAATTTCCAGCTCTAATTTTCTTTCACATTCATTATTCAATTATTAATATAAATAATATATAAAAAAATTTGAAAAAAAAAAAAAAATAAAATTATATTTTACCTTTCGGTAAATCATTAAATATATAGATCGCAAACAACAAAACACACACACGCGCACACAAACACACACACACACAACACACACACACACAGCATGTGTATGCAACACACACACACGCAAGACCACGTAGGGACATCAAAATACATGCCTTATAAATTTCGAAACTCGGACACTGGTTTCAATCTCTTTTAAATACACGAAGCAACTTCGACCACCGCTTCCGTCCGACTCCAAACCGCTTTTTATTTTTTAATTAAAAATATTTTGGCTCCATTTTTATTCTTTACGGGACCCCAAAAAGTGCGGCTCCGTCTTCAGCTCCGGTTCGGCAATTCTGCTATTATATATATATATAATCTATGAGATATAATAACTATAATACTATAAATTAGTGGGATCAAGGTATTATGTATATTGGTATACATTATACCCTAAGTAAGCTTAGGTTAGGGTAAATTATATTTATTATATATAAAGGTATGTATCAATTTATATATAGTTATATATATATAATAGCTTAGAGGAAATATATATATATATATATATATATTAGGAGTATATATTGAGACATTGAAGGGGTTGTGTTTGTAAATTTGGGTATGTGTCAAAAGTATATATATATATATATTATATATATATATATATATATATATATATATATATATTATAATAAAGTAATATTTTTTCTGTATATAGGTGATAGGTATATTATAGTATATATATTATAGATATTATATATATATATATATATAGTATATATAGTATATATCTATATAGTATAGTATAATATATATAGGTATAGTATATAAAGTATAATAATTCACTATATATTGAGCGAGTAGCCAGCCTCTTCAACACACTTTAGTGAGTGTATGTGATAGGTCATGCGTTAGCTCACATTGCGAAAACTTCTATTATTAAGTACATTTATTCCATTGAGTGTGTGGTGAGATATAGAGAGCTTTATTAAGTCTTCACTGTATCGTGAGTAATGAACATGATACCTCTTGCATTCATGCCTTTTGGCTGTAAATTATGTATCTTCTGCTATACGAAGACTGTTGAACTTTCGAGTAACTTCACTGATGAAATACTCCTGAACAACAAAGACTAGCAAGGATGAAATTGTGGAAAGAGTAGTTCTTCAGTATGTCTTTTCCGTCTATTTTCTTGTAATATATATAGGGAAAATATAAGTATATATATGATATACTATATGCACACAGATATATATAGATATATATTGTATATATAAGTATACAATAAATATAGTATATAATATAGTATATATATGTAGTATAGTATATCATATAGTATATAATATATATGTCACTATTTTGATTGAAATAGGCATATATAGTATAAGGGTATATACTTGTTAATATTAGTAGCACCGGACCAGCGTTTAGCATTGTCCGTCATATGTTCTTGTTATTCTCTTTTACTAACAGTAAAAGGAATAAACATTCTTTCGGAATCAGCGTAAAACTTTAGCCCTGGAACGTATAATTAATGTACGAAATGAGTAATAGATATTACAATTAATATAAATAGAAAAATGATAAATCTATCAAAAAATCTGCAATCTCTAAAAACAGTTCATTTTAACGGGGTCATAATTTTGTAACGGGGTCTGTAACGGGGTTTGAACAGCAAAAATCTCTTTCCGTTCACACAATTAAATTATATTATAAAATTATATAATATATATATATACTATTATACTAACTAATAATATATACTATACTATATATATATATATATTTATATATATATAATATATTTATACTAATATATATAAATATACGGCACACAGGGGCCTCGAGCCGACCGGGGACAGAGGGGGGATGCTTTTCTAGCCCCGTAGGGGAGGGGGCGGAGGAACCCCGCACAACCCAAATACCAAAAGTAGCGGGGGTTTCGGAGACCTCCCCGGAGGGGGGGGAAAATAATCCTACCCCGTAGTCCCGGAAGGCCGAGAGACCCCGACTCTGCCCATCGGGCGGTATACCCTTGGGTATTCTTTAGTTTTTAAACACCACCCATTATTTAAAGGGCAACGTAGGAGCAACGATGCATTACTCTCTATCATTTTATTAACTTTTTTTAAAAATCGCTTTTTTTATTTTTTTTAAACGTTTCCAGGTCTGAACTCTTTACGCTGATTCCCCTAAAATGTATTCCGTTTTTACTGTAGCAATAATAGTTTTTAAGAATAAAAATGACGGACAATCTAAACGCTGACCATATATATATATCTACTATCTACTATAATACTATATATATTATCTATGTATATTTATAATATATATATATATATATATATATAAACTATATATTTATATATATATATATATTTATATAAAAGTACATTTTTTCTGGTTATAGTCTATATTATATATTAATATATATATATATATATATATATATATAAATTACTAACTAATACATTGAAAACAATACTTTCAAAAAAATTGTTTTAAAGTAAAAAAAAGAAATTAATTATGGAAAACAGTCTGGAATAAAAATATCAGCTTGTAATATTTATAGATTAAAAGATTTTATAAAAATAAAAATGACCAATTAGTTTCCCACGATTATTGTTATAAAATTACAATTGCTCTGTAATATTTTTAATAAAACATTTTTTGCCAAAAGAAATATTATTGTTCTACCTAGTACCTGTACGTTAAGATAAACCCAAACAGGTAAAATCCACCCAATTTACCACGGAATTTTTAATGGTAAAAAAAGGAAAAAAAGTTTCATTGTTTAGACAATTTTAAAATTAGAAATTTGGTTTGCAGTTTGCGGTCCAACGAGTAAACTGATTTATGTATAGTTAATGATAACTTTAATTATATCACAACGTGAACAAAGTGTAATTTCTATATTTCTTATGTGTTTATTTACCAAAAAAATCCCTATGAAATTTACTGCTATTATTATTATTATTATTATTATTATCATTATTATTATTATTATTATTATTATTATTCTATTCTTTATTTTTAATTATATATATATATTATTATTATTTAATATATTAATTATTAATTATTTATATAATATTTATTTATATATATTATGATTATTATATTATTTGATGTATCTTTTATTATTATTATTATTATTATTATTATTATTATTATTATTATTATTATTATTATTATTATTATTATTATTATTATTATTATTATTATTATTATTATTATTATTATTATATACCAACAATTCCCTTTGAAATTTACTGCTATTATATATAATTTAACTAATAAGTATCATATAATGCTTAGTAGTTTGTCAGGTGCCAATTTAAAATTAATTAATTTTTTAAACGATTAAATAAAGAAACATGCTAAAATAAATTGTTTTTTATTTAGAAAAGAATAGTTTACCTTAAAATTAAATATTCTTTGAATCTTGAAAAGTTCTTAAGACGCAGACACGTCATTCAATGGATGACTATGGCATTAAAACAAAATTCATATTAAATTATTAGAAACGTTTTAATGTTACCTAAAATGCGTAAACCTTATTCCGATTTGATAATTCATTTAGTTTTCTTAAGGAGGAGGCTTATTTTCAATATTTTGAGATATTTTCCTAATTTACAATCTTATTATACGCATAAGGAAACTTACAAATCCGGTGGTTAAATATAATTATTAAAAACAATAATAAATATATTTATTTTATATATTCGCTTTAATTTAAACTCTAACTATAAACGAAATATGGAAACATTTTTGTTTGTAACGGCAACACGAATTAATCTAAATACAAACAAAAATATTTATACTCTATCAGTTTCATTATATAAATGTACTCCCTCAAACAATTTCAACCAAAATTATCCTTCTTATTTTGTAATTAAATAATTTTCCTTGTTGCACTATTGATTTTTTAAATGGGGATGATACAAAAACCACACCTTATATTAGGATGACACAAATACCGAAACTTAAACAAAATAATGTAGTTAACTGACATTTAAACCTTAGAGAAGGACTTTAATCACAATATAAAATTATTATTATTAATTCATTATATATTAAGATTCCGTTATAGGGAAGTGATATTTTGAGAAGGAAATTTATATACCATCACATAAAAATATACTATTCATTGTAGTTTGTATGAATATCACATACTCCATGCAGGGACGAATGATATCCCTATAAGGAGGAAGCAGCATGTGTGGTGTGAAGAAATTTTGTAGGAGCCTTAAAAATGAGTACAATAGAAAATTTTTTTGGTTTATATTTAACGTTTGTTCTACATTTTATATTATTTTCAGGCAAAAAAAAATTTAAATAGTAGATCAAGATCAAATGATTTAGCATTTTTCAGCATTTTCCTGCTAGATTTAGCAGATTTTTGTTATCGTTTTATCATAAATAAGCTAGGTTACATTAGCATTTAGCTAAATCTAGCAACTATAAAAATAGGTTTTGTCTGTCAACAATGTGTACATAAATAAGAGTAATCAAGTACAGGGTGAAAATTTAATAAATATAAATAGCTTTTCATTTTATGGTAAATAATGATTGCAATGAACTATGTAACTGAGGTATAATATTTTAATGGTGCTAAGGCTTAAATATTCTATATATTATTATATATTATATCTTGTGATATAAGATGAATCTTATATATGCTAAATTTAAATTACTTTTAAAGGATTTTATTCATTATTTAGTCTAGATTTAGTTATTTCATCTACCCACTATGAAATTTCTCAAGATTCTTTTCAATTCTAAATTATTACGCGATACTAAGAGTTGACTGGGTTGTTCAGGTGTGAATCTTTAATTAAGTAAACTTGGAAATTCACCCTCCAATTAAAGTCTTCAGTTGCAATAACTAAACCTATCCGATCGAATGCGCCTTATTTGATTGTAGTTTTTTCTTTTTCTTCATTTGGGATGTTCCAGCCATGGTTGTTTCTACTCATTTATTTTGAATATATTTCATAACTACATTTATTTTCACTTGACACTTTCGCGCTTCAGTATTTCTATCAACTTATTTCTAAAATTAAATGTAATTGTAAAATTACTAAATATAAAAATTTACAAAGTAGAGAGAAAAAGTGAGTTCTTTGTTATAATATAAAAACAGGCGTGCAAAAAATTACATATAGAAAAAATAACTAAGTTGAACATTTGAACTTAGAAACAAAATTTGGTAGTACAGATATTTTACCACGTTTTATATACGACATAGCAGCAATTGTGATATAAAAGCTCACAATTATATAGGCCGTTTTCATATATATATATATATCTATAATATTATAATATAATATATGATATATATGTATATATATTATATATGTAATATATTATAATTATATTATTAAAGAGAAACAAATATTTGATTATATATATTACTTATTTAATATTAATTAATATATATAATTTAAATTTAGCTTATAGATATATTCACCATTATAATCTTTTGAGAAATTATAAAATTTGGAAGAATTTTGGATAATTAATAAGGCCGAAAAAGTTATAGACTTTTCAAGAACTTTAATTTAGTATAACAAAGCTTCTGATGAATATGATGAAACTAAAGAAATTAAACGGATTTTGTTAACGAAAAAAAATTATATCAACGTTTCAATGGTTTTTAGGTAATATAAAGTGTTTTTTGTGAATAATGTAACATCAAAAACAGTCATTACCTTTTATGGCAATCATTTAATATCGTCTTTCGGTAATTATAGATTAGTTGGTAACTGTAAGGAATGTAAATAAGAAGCTGACAAACTTGTCTTGGAAAGTGTCATTATTATTATTATTGATTAATTATTTTATTATTATAATTATTATCATGATATAATTATTTATCATCATTAATTATTAGTATTATTATTTAATAGTATTATTATTATTTAACTGAAATTTAATATGAATTTGATTTTTTCTATTTTTATTTTTTATTTTTATTCTTCGTTTATTTTAATCATTATAATTTATGACGGCCACTCAAAAAAAAAAAATATCTAACGACGGTCACTCGAGCGAAGCTGGAGACGGGGGGCCGAAGGCCAACCCGGATGACGAAATTAAAAGTATTGTAATTTAAAATAATTTGGTTTGAATACAATTCAAAATTAATTTTCGTTATTTATTTATTTATTGTTTTTTATATTTTTTTATTTGGAAACTCACTTCTATCATTTATTATACCATATTTAATTTATTTTTACTTTAAATAAACTACTTTCAAAAGTCTCCCTAATTTTTCGTTCCTTTTAATTTCAAAATCATTTAAATAATCTTTTCCGAGATTGTTCATCTGTGACGTTATGAAACAGTGAATGTGAAAATGTTCGTTAAATGCACATAGGTCGGAGAATACAGCGGAGGAGATATATGGCAAATACTTTCCATTGCATTGCAGTAGTATACAACTACAAAAACAACATTAATATTATCATTAACTATTACTGCCATACACAGTAAAGCAAAGCGGTGTTACATATCAGTGTCATTCACAGTAGGTGTTCAAAATGTGACCCGTTTATAACAATGGAGGCTTTTCTCTGTCTCATTATGGAGTTACGCAGTCTTTGGAAGATTCCTGCCTGTCGACAAATTCAGTCGCACCGGCCATCAAAGATACGTTAACGAAGGGTAACCAAAGACTGATTTCGCTGGGATGCCATACCTTCATATTAATGGAAAAAAAGGTATCCGGCGCCTTCACCTAGTTCTAGAGAGTAAAATGCGTTCTCATTCTACCAATTTTGCTTTCGCAATCATCGATCGACGGCGGACCATCTGCCGAGACTCGATCACGATATCCGGGAGGAGTTCTCCAAAGACAAAATGATACTGGAAATATTTTTTGATTTTGAGAAGGTCTATGACACTACATGGAGAACTGGGATCCTTTTGAAACTCCACGCATTTAGCCTTCAAGGACAGCTGCCTCTCTTCTTTTGGCGTTCTAGGTCGGTCAGAACCAATCAAGTCAGATGTTCCTCCGCTCTGCCAGACACTTTTCCCTAGATGAGGGTATTCCACAAGGAAATGTCCTCAGTGTTATATTGTTTCCCCCCCCCTACTTTAATGAATTAGCCACTCATACTAATGAAACTCAGGTTCTGCTTATATATTGATGATCTTGCCCTATATGATGCTGGAGAGAGGCTGACATATCTTGAAAGACATTCAAACGGTCATAAAAAGTATCTCCGAATAGAGTGATTCACACAGCTTTTACACACTCTTGGAAAACCACAGCTGTTCCGTTCAAAAGGAAAGGTATGAGAAGCAACCGTCAGATTCCCGCCAATAATTTGGCTCTATACGGTTCCCCTATCCCAGTTACAAACAGCTCAGATTTCTAGGATTCATCCTTAACGAGCACCTCATGTATTCACCTCATATCAAACGTCTGAAAACGACTTGTTATTGTGCTTTAGACCTTTTACGCTACCTCACCTCCAAAACCTGCCAATCCCAGGTCTCTTTTGCATGTATTTTGCCCTCACTTGTGCAAAACTGGATTATGGATGTATGGTATATGATCAAACCTCACAAACATTGCTTCATCTGTTGGATTTTTTTTCAAAATAAAATAATCTGTATAGATACCGGTGCCTTCCGTCCGTCACCTAAGTTAGGTTTTCCTCGAAGTCAAAGCTAATGTGATGTCACTCTCTCTCTCTGCGGAGGGAGCACATCATGTGTTCAGGTTATATTTGTTTCCAGACTACAAAACCATCTGCTCTGGCCCTACTTTGCAAGAAGTGACAAGGAATCCTCCATTTTGGACGTTTGCTACCATAGCAAACAACATTCTCAGCTTTATAAATATTATATTTCAAAAAGTACGGTCTTACGATTATATTCTATATTTTTAGTTACTTCCATTTCTTTCTGGCCTCATTTTCCTAATCATACTAGCCTGCAGCCATTCTAAATGCATCTTTACTTTATCACTTGGTAATCCACATCGGAAAGATACCGGTGTACACAGACGGTAATAAAACAAAAGATAGCGTCGGTGCATGAGCAGTCTTTCCTGACCACAGCTTCACACATTCTCTTCCCACCAACGGATCAGTTGATCTTTAAAGCGAAACTCACAGCTATATTAATAACTCCTCTCGGATTTTAATCCTTAATCCAGACCACCTATATGTAATATATTCCGACTTTCGCAGCACTAAGGACACCTTACTCCAAGATAGCAATGATTTCAACAGTACAGACTTTTCTCCTTCCTTCACTTTCGCAGAAAATAAGTCACATTCTGCTGCACCCCTTCACTTGTCGGGGTATTTGGAAAAGAGGAAACTGACAGAGGATAAACGGACCTCCTCTTCTCGTAGAAGTTGCTCTATCTCCCACTAGTACTTCGACGTGGTTGCCTTCCTCCATGGATTCTGGTCATGCTGGCAGAAGTGTTGGAAGGGTGTTCATAAAAGAAAATAAAACTACGAGATATAAAACCTGACATTAGCGAGTAGCCATCTTCCTACCGGCGCAGCCGTCAGCAGGAGGTTTCATAGCACATATTTGTATTGGCTTTACCAACCTTACAAATGGTCACTAAAAGTCTCATTATCATCATCCCACGTGTAAATCCCTACAATCAGTTCGATACATCTTTGTTGACTGCAATCAATTGCAGTTCGTTCTACTTTACAATTTTCCCACCCTTTGGTCCAATCCACCATCTATCAAACTACAACAGACTTTAGCCGAATTACCCACTTTCAACCATAACACAAATTTTCCCCTTTCTTCAAGACCTTAAAGTACTTTATGACATCTAACTAAACATCTGAATATGTTATGTTCTCTACCCCTCACGAAAGAAGGTCGTTTCGTTGACGTCGAGAAGGGGCACAAACAGTTTGTGTCTGCTAAGCACCACCTTCACTTTTTAGCTATATTTTAATTTTATTTAATCCTCTTTCTTATTACTATAATTGTAATTATTTTTATTATTATTGTTTCTGTTCTTGGTTTTGTTACTTTTATTATTTTTCTTGTAATTATTATTATTATTATTTTATTATTATTATTATTATTATTATTATTATTAATTATATTATTATTAATTAATTATATTATTATTATTATTATTATTATTAATAATAATAATAATCATAATAATAATAATAAATAATAATATAATAATAATAATAATGATAATTTTAATTTTAAATTAAAGAATAATAAAAATAAGATAATAAAATAGTAATAATAATAATAATAATAATATAATAATAATAAAAATAATAATTTATAATATTATAATTATTATAATAACGTATATTTATTTTGTAATTTTAAGTATTTATATTTAATATGGATTTTCTTAACTGAAGTCATTTGCTATGTTTGTAATGCCCTACCTCGGTTCTTCCTTTACTAACCTTTTCGCTATTGACTGTATCCAACATTTTCAACTGTTTGAACATCCCTTTGCGGAAAGTCCTTTCCTATACATACAATGGCGAGGATGCCCTCTGGCGACTTTCTGCCACGAAGTTCTGCTTCGAGTTGTCTAGTTTTACAAAGCACCTCACCCATCCCTACTTACTGAAGGCTGCTTTGTATTCTCACTATACTGTCCATATAACCTCTGTGCCTGTTTTCACTGATGGTTCCAAATCGGAGGGTGGTGTGGGTGCTGCTGCGGTTTTTCCTGATTGCACTGTCACTCACACGCTCCCCTTCCATGCCTCAGTCTTTACTGCTGAACTTATTGCTATTCTCTTAGCAATTTCACGAATCTTGACAATTTCTAATATAGACTCCTTTGTAGTATACTCCGATTTTTGCAGTGCACTTCAAGCTCTGTCGGTAATACTGACCAAAAACCTGTTAGTTCTTCTTGTTCAACGTTTTCTGCAACTTCTCCACTCCCGAAGAAAGAGGGTCACGTTTTGCTGGATCCCATCCCACGTTGGTATCCCAGGGAACGAGGACGCTGATCGTCCGGCTATAGAGGCATCTATAACTTGGAAGACCCACATCCATCTATTTTAAATCAAAACCACATTCACCCAACTGATTTCCTTCCTCATATCCGTCAGGGATTTACATTATGTTCGCAGAAGTGCTGGGAGACGAATACTAGAGGAAACAAAGATCCACACCATCAACCAACATCGGGGATTGGCCTTCGTACTTGGCCGCAGCCGATCACTGAAAGGCGGCGATAGCTCATTTACGCATTTGCCATTCAGCCCTCACCTACATTTCGAGGGCCTCTACTATCTCTTGCCAGTTCTGTCGCCTCGTCACTTCCCATTTTGTTAACCATCTGCTCAATGACTGTACCGTCCTGACCATTCTCCCCAATAAACACTTCTTTTTTTTTTGCGTTCCTTACCTCCTGAAGCACCCGAGTTTCGGTAAAGAACGAGGGGTGATGTTCGCCTAAGTGCAAATTAGAAAAAAACCTGCGAATGTTGCAGAAATTAATGAAAAATGAAAACCCGTTCACCGGAGTAGGCCGGTGGCGAAGTCTTGGCAGCCCCAACCCCATCTCCGGAGGTCGCCAACTCCTAAGCTGTGATGGGGGAATAAGTGGAAGAGGGGCACTGTTTGGAAGCCGTCCCTGCATGAATCTCCGAGGCAGATTTAAGTTTTGCCATTTTTTTTGTATCTGTTTGTGAATCTGTCGGGGGAAGGTGATTAGAGTCAGAGCGCTCGCTAGAATACTCTCTGAGATGAAACGCGAAAAGGACGAGTCCGAGAGCAACGAAGTGCAGAGGGATGTACCAACCAAACCTAACACTCCGTGGGTCATGTCCAATGGGAGGTACTTTCAACAATTCGGACGGCGCTACTCCCTTCCCTTATGACTTTACTTTTCATTTTTCCTGTAGTTCAAATCTGGTTCCTCTTCTAAAATCTAGAGTTGTCTCTCGACTTCACTTTCCGATTCTGTTCTTGATGACCTGGATAGGGTTTCCTGGTGGAATCGCTTCAACCTTAAGTCAATTCTGTAAACTACTTACCTCTCTCTCGATAACACCCAATAACTTTTACTACTCTTTCGATTCCCCTGTGAATAACATAAACAACTTTGGTTTAAAAGTTAACAAAAAGTTGTTTTTGATGAACCTCACATATCCCAATGGTTGGTAGGGTAGCTTAAAAACAAACAAACTTAGTTCTGTTCAGCATTGGCGAAAAAAATTTCTTCTGAGCAGTTTAACCAACTGTTTAAAGTTCTTACCTGCCCTTGTATGAATATCTTTTCTCTCAACTAGGGGGCTGGGGGTCTTTTGTTCTATGTAAAATTAAGTTAGTGGGGGCTTGGATGGAGAGGAAGGTGATACGAAAGGAAGTGGGTAAAATTAAGAGTGAGAAGTTAAGTGAACAAGGTAATAAGGATAAGTATGTAAGAGCGCTCGCAAGTAAATCAGTTGAATGTGAACAAGTTGAAACTGAACAAATCTGGGAGCAAATGAAGGAAGCAATTGTGTTAGCAGTGCAAAGGACAGTATGTGGAATGTGCTAAAGAGGAAGTAAGAAATGTTAACAGTGAGTGGTGGAATGAAAGAGGTGTGGCAAGCGGTTAAAAGTAAAAAGGAAGCGTGGTTGAATGTACTAAAAGCAAATGATGAAGTTTCAAAAGAAAGATGCTTGGAATTATACATAAGGAAGGAAAAAGGAATACTAAAAGGGTGCAATACGTCGGAGGAAAAAAAGAGGTAAAATGAACAGTTTGGAAGAGGATGAATGGGGACTTACAAGGGAATAGGAAGCTCTCTGAAGGAAGCGCGAAAAGGTTAAGACTGAGAATAAGGGGAACCTTCTCAGAATAATGAATAGGGATGGTGCTTTTGTAACTGATGAAATGGATGTGCGGGGAGTGTGGAAAGAACATTTCGAAAATCTGCATACATAATAACAGTAATGAAGAGGTGCTAGTGAATGTGTGCGGGTTGATGGTGCAAGAAGGATAGGTATTTTGGGGATGCGGTTATTAGTAAGGAGGAGTAATGGGTAGAGTGAGCCAAGTTGAAGAATGGTAACATCTGCAGGTCATAGAGAAAATTACAGTGAAATGAACAAAGAACGGAGGCGAATCGTGATTGATTGGAATTTGGAAGTTGGTGTATAAAGCCGTTATGGAGGGTATAGGTTCCAATGGGTAAAGGGAGATAAGGGGAACTGTAGAAATTATTAGGGAAATAAGTTTTTGAGTGTTGTAGGGAAATATATGCTGGTATTTTGGTCGAAGAGTGCGTCGAGTGACTGAAGACTGATTGGTGAAGAACAAGGTGCGTTTTGGATGGTAGAGGTGTGTGGATCAAATCTTTACATTGAAAACAAATGATTGAGAAAATGAAGGAGAAGAATAAATTGGTATTTAGTTTATGGCTTTGCAACAGCGCGTATGATAGGGTTTTAATAGGGAAGCCTCTAATGGCAGGTGGTTAGTGATATAATGGTGTTTGGTGGTCAGGGTTTCTGAATGGAATCAAAAGTATGTATGAGGAAGTGAGGCGTGTGTAAGAATAATGGTGTCAAAAGTGATTGGTTAGGATTAATAGCGGAGTGCGACAGGGTTGTGTTTATGTCTCCTTGGCTATTCAAATTGTTATATAAGGATGGGGTTATGAAGAATTAGAGATGGGGGTATCAGGAAATGGTGTTAGAATGATGAGAATGGAGAATGAGTGAAGGGTACCCCTACCTATTATAATGCGGATGATTTGGTTCTTTGTGGCGAATCTGAAGTGTTTTGAGAAGATTTGGTAGAGAGATTTTGGCCAGGGTTGTTGTAAAAGGCAGGGGTTTGAAAAAGTAAACGTAGATAAGAGTAAGGTTATGGTTGCGAGTGAGGATAGCCCTCAGTGTGAATTATGTTAGATGGTGAGCACTGGAACAAGTGTCTGAGTTTAAATATTTAGGGTATGTTGGATGAAGGATGAAAAGGGAACGGATATGCAGAGTGTAGTAAGGAAAGTTGTGAATGGCAGGAAGGTGGCTGGTGCAAATTAAATCGTTGGTGAATGTAACAGGACTAAGTCTGGGCCTCGCGCTAGGGTCCTTGCATGAGGGTATGTTCGTTACCTGCTGTTCTAATTCGTTCATAGTAGTGCAGACTATGGTCCTCCGGAATAAGAAGCCACATAGATCTCAGTTCAATGTGTTTCAGATGGAAACATCTTAGGGGCGTGCTAGGTGTGGAGAAAATTGATAAAATGAGAATGAACGTATTAGAGCGTTGTGGTGGAGTGGAAGAAGGGTACACGAGATAATTAAATGAATAGTATGTTGAGATGGTTTGGTCATGTGGCAAGGAGGATGTATGATAGTCGGTTGGTTAAGCAGAAGTATAGTGGGTGAGTGTGTTGGAACCGACCGGCTGGGAGACCGAAGAAAAAGTGGATTGAGTCAGTAAGGAATGGTTTCCAGGAGAGAAATGTGAGTTTGGCAGAGGCCGAGAAGAAAGGTGCATCATAGGAGAGAATGGCGGGGTTTGTGAGGGGGTATGGTTTGGCCCACCTGGGCCAGGGGCTGAACCCTACACTTGACACGAATTAAATAGTGCAGATATCCGTCGCGGTCCCGTGAAGCTTTTAGGGTGGATTTTCTGATTGCGACGACTTCTTACTAATTAATGGTACCGAGAGGGGCGGTAAGTCCCTGGGCTTTTCCTTTTCGACTTTTGTCATATTCTTCTACTGCTTTTTCTTTTCGATACTTGTCACCACCTTACTCCCATGCTTTTGGGAAGAAAGAAGGATATATAATATATATATATATATATATATTATATATATATATATATATATATATAATATATATATATATATACTATATTATTATATATATATATATATACTATATATATTTTTTTTTTTTTTTTTGAGTTAGTGTCAGGACCCACCACGGCTCAAAAAGAAGCGGCCACACTGGGCTGAAAAAAAAATCAGCACCATGGCAGGGCCTGTCATATACATTGTTTCCAAATGTCAAAAAAAAATTTGATTGGTGAAATTGAATATTCATCAGTCAAAATAAATAAAAACCTAAATAAAATTTTATCCTTGCATTGTTAATAGTCTTAAGATTACATAAAAAAATCAAATGCTATAAAGAAATTCGACTTCTTGAAGACTACAAGAAAATAGTAGTTACTGCTAAAATGGAAGATTCAGACTAAGATATGGGATAAATTCTTTTAGAGGTGTTCTGGACCGAAAGTAGGAAAATAACGAACAGCGAATAGGGTCCAGATGGGAACAATCAATGAGGATATGATGAACATTGCGGGGTGTGGCGGGCGACGGCAAAATTTGCAAATGGGAAGGAGGGTCACGTGACATATAGTGACTGTGAGGATGTTTTGTGGGCCAATACGGAGGCGTGGCAAGTAACCTCATGTAGCCGCTTTCGTCTGTGGAGAACGACACTCAACCGATCATTCGGCTTTAATGTTTCTAAGTTTCCTTCCCCGCGATCACTGTCAGCATGCACCTCTTGCAACAAGATCGAAAGCCACCGTCGAGAGCAGGCCGGATAGTAATCCTCCAGTTCGACTGGAGGCGGCCCTCTGTCGAGGATGGCATCCGGGAGTAACCTGGAACACACTCCGAAGAAGAGGAGGCGGCATTTTTGGCCCTCTCTACTCAGCGATTTCATTGCCATTAACCCCACTGAGAGGGCAGTCCAACCATAAACTACCCATCTTGTTTCTACGGAGAGTGGAGAAGTCGAAGGAATGTTGCACCAGCTGATACCATTCGCGTTTTAAAGAATAAGGGTTTTAAGATGCTTGTAGCGCGTAAGCGAGTCTGAATAAAACCGACAATAATGAGTGATCTTGTTGGATTAAGAATCCGAGAAAAGGGCAATCCATTATACCGCCGTTTACCCTCTGCTGTAAAAATTGAAGCATAAGGGGGAAGGGTATTGGGAGAGGACTTGCGGTCAGGAAGAACAGCAAGAAGCGCCCACACTTCCTTCCTTTTAGAGCCGTCAGTAAAACACTGGACGTAATCATCGTGAACTGCGGCGTGGAGACAGAAATGATTGCTTGTAACACGGCAGCAGCAGGATGGCTAGATTTGGAGAGAGATGTCAGAGCCAAGCAAATGGTAGGAGAGGGAAATAGCCAACGGTGTGTACCCTCGTCAAAGAGAAAGGCCAGCACCTTTTGAAAGGACTGTTGAGCGAAACTAAAACGATGTTATGAACCGTCTTTGCAAATGGCCAGTAACTTAGGATTCTGAGGTACCTCCTGCAGAATCGGTGTTCAGAGCAGACCGTAATTCCGGGGTTTGAAACGAAGGATACTTGTACAACATGATGTAATTTCTCCTCGAGACCGAGAGTGCATCACATTGGATCACTTCAAGCTCACCTGGGGGACGATCGAAAAGCTCCAGTGGAGAATACGGATCGCTTCGTTTTTGGATGGGATCTAACAGGTGTAGCAGTGTTGTGGAGGCCTGACCATATATCTGCCACAAGCCATAATCCAGTTTCGATCGGATTAGGGCTACGCATAAAGACGTAAAAGGGATTTGCGATCAGCACCCCAAGATCTTGAGGGCGAAATGACGTAACAGGTCAAGCGGTGCGATGACAAGCTTGCTTTTTAGTGTTTCCAAATCATGCGGTGCATATGCTAACGTGGTCATCTAGGATGATGCCAGAAATTTGACCTGTGAAGGTTAAACACGAATGGGCGGAACCATATAACGTATAGGTTCCGCTGGACAGAAGGTGCGGCAAGTTCTTTACTGAATTCCTTTTTTCTTAAAAACACTGCTGAGGTTTTGGTGGAAGAAAAATGGAAGCCATGGGAGCTAGCCCACTGTGAAATTTTTCAATAGCTAGTTGAAGTTGGCGTTCAAGAAATGGTAGCCTGGCACCGGCTATGTATAATGCTAAGTCATCGACATATAGAGAAATTGACAGTCGGCTGGATAGAGGATAACACATATCATCTGGAATCCAAGAGCAAATACTAGTACACCTTAACACACACACTGCGGAACGCCTTCCTCCAGAGTAAAGTGCGTAACAGAATAGAAGAGCACCGAACCTGAATAGATCTGTGTGATAAAAGGCATTTGATAAATAGAGGGAGTTGGTCCCGCGGAAACAAGCGAATGAGTTTAAGGAGAAATCCCAGTTTCTCCACGTTGTGCGTAAGCCTTTTCAAGGTCAAAAAAGACACCAAGAACCATCCCACCAGTTGAGAAAGCGCTTCTCGGATTCATGGCTAATTTTACAAAAAAGGGTCCCCGCTATCGACGATTTTTGCGAACCAATTCGAAGTTGAGAAAGCTTGACGCTCTTCCAGAACAGGGAGTAAGCCGGCCAGAACATTTTCTTCCATTAATTTACAGAGTGACAGGTCAGCCAAGAACCATTGGTCTTTGGTTGTCCTGCAACTTCGGCCATCTTCTCCCAGGTTTGGGGATAAGGATTACAAAAGCTGTAGTCCAAATAGATGGAAAAGATGATTCGATCCAGATTCTGTTATATAAATCCAGCAAAAATGCTGAACGCCCGAAGGAGGATATGACGGAGCCAATGTGTAAAGAAAAATCATGTCGGCCAGGGCAATGCCGTCTTTTGCTATTTTGCCAATGCAAGTTTGATACCTCCTGCAAGTCGTAAAAAGACGGTTGTAGGTATGATCTTCTCCTTTCCCTGTTGAAAAGTCTGGCAGTGCTTTGTTCAGTTCTCGGGAGTTTGAGGCATCAATGCAGCGCCATCAGCGCCGGCGGTAGCGACTACAACCGTCACGCAGCCCACCTGCGCGGAGCCGACAGTATCTGTTATTACCGGTCCTGCGGCAACGTGAGGACTGTGGGTGAAGAGTCATTGGAGCGACGAGGATATTTTCTGTGAACTTTCCACATAAGGGGCAAGGGGAGTTTGTGGAGTTAACAGTTCGATATGTAATTTCGAAAATATTGTTTACGCGCGTTTGACGATTAATTCGCCTAGATCTCGCTGCGGCAGCTTTAAAAATAATCATGTTTGGGGTAGTACGGGCCTTTTTGTATTGCCTGTAGAGTTTCTTCTTCTCTCGGTTGGCTTGTGCGCACTCTTGGGACCACCAAGGGGTTGCCGACCGCCTGCCTGAGGAAGACTGCGGAATGCAAGCTTCCGCTGCCGAGATGACTACTTTCTGGAAGAAGCGAAAGGCATCATCAACAGTCGGAAATCGTTTATTGAAAGGAGAAAGAGGGATAGCTGTTGCCTGATAAAAAGGAGCCTACTCCGCTCGATCATAACGCCAGCTGGAGTTGGGTTTTTTCATTGGCTTGGAGCAAGCTCGTTTAATGCTATTGGGTAATGATCGCTGCCGAATAAATAATCAAAGCGGGACCAGGTAAAACGATCCATAAGGGAAATGGGAGCAAAAGGAAATGTCAATGACAAGAAAGAAGTGTGTGTATCTAAACGTTCATAGGTTTGGAGTCCCGTGTTAAGGCATCCCAGGGAAAAGGGGGTTTAGGAGATCTATTAAGATCTTGGACTTAGATGAAGTGAACAGAGTCACCCCATAAGTGGGTGGCGGAGGTTGAAGTCACCGTAGTAGTAACAACCGGAGCAAGGGAGCTGTTTGAAAGATCTGCAAGGTCGACCCTTTATAAATTCACTACTTGGAGCCAAGTAGATTGAACATATAGTAAGGTCGATGGATAAGTGAATTCTTGCTGCTACTGCATGAAGTTTGGTTTGGAGAGGGACTTGGGAATAGGGGATAGATTTGTGAATGAGTATCCTGCCTCCCCCCTATCATTGTCACCTCTTTCTATAGAAGTTAACGCCGATTTATATTCAGCTGGTTGAAGGAGTCACGATGACATAGTCGAGGTTCCTGCCAACATATACACTTTGGTGTACATAATGTTTATTTAGTTGAAGCAATTCTTCGAAATTAGATTTTAAAATATCCACGACAAATTCCATTGAGGAAGTAGTCATGTGAGTTATTAATATTATGAATGGCGTCTAATTAGAGACAATTGTCTCTATGTGACTGGGGGTAATGTTTAGAAGGGTTGGGTTCGGATTGTGAGGGACGGTTGAGACGTGGGTCCTCGGCGCGGGAGGGGGAACAAAACCTGGGGGGCAGGGTAAGTCATACCAGAGATTTTTGTTAGGTTTGTATGACGTTTTTTAGAGAGGGTTTTCCCAGATGTAATCTTGGTGAAAAGCTTCACCATGAATTGCGGATAAGTTGAATTCACGCGAATCCAACTTGTTATGGTGGGTTTGGTTGTTTATAGAAGAGCATTTCGTAATGCTCATGTTTATTAGTGAGAGCAGTTTCAGAATCCGCTTGGCAAGCAAATTCAGAAATGTGGGAGGGGCATGGAGTTGTTTCCATGGAAATGGGGACAGGAAGGTGTATCCGAAGGGTATTGTCTTTTTGAGAAATGTATTGGGGTTACGACATCGATTTTCAATATGGAATTCGATGAATTGGCAAGGTCTAATTCTGGAGAATTTTCCAGTACTTCGTCATGCGGGTGATTTTGGGAAATTGGGTAGTTTGATTGGAGAATGGGGACTTCTGGGTCCATCTTCATGCCTCCATCAGACCCAGAACGTTTAGAGCGTTTGCGACGTTTACGTTGAACAGTTTTCCATTCACCTTTCCTCGGAAGTGCAGGAAGCATTAGAAAGAGAATGGGTCGTCGCATCAAGCTCCATTTGGGAGCTGTTATCCAATTCATCTTCTAGGGTATAGAATCCCTTAGAGAGGGCTGATAAAGGAAACTCGGGAGAAGAATTATAGGAAGAATCAGAGGAACTAAAACTGTCTTGTAGACTATTAGATGATTGGTTGGTGAGTTGTTCATTAGTTGGGATTACTTGGGCACAGTCTATTAAAGCCTTTGCATTTGTCTCAGAAGTAGACTAAAAAAATATGGCGAGGTCCTTCTGAGTTGCGTTTTTTTACCAATCTGGGGTTACTGTGTATTGTTTCAGAATTCGGTGCCCTCTATTATTTTGAGCGAATAATTCCTTTAACTTGCGACTATTCTTTTCT
>JABUQX010063064.1:0-2500 GCA_015478945.1 Trachelipus rathkii
AAAAGATCGTTATTCACTATTTCATTAAATTTCACATTGATATCCATTTAAGTTTTTAATAAAAAGAGATTCTGTTATACGAAGATATGGAATTACCAACTTGAAATAAAATTTAAAAACTGGCAATTTCAACTGTAGGAGGATTTGTGATCCGTCGTGTAATGCTTCCATATTTTACTTGGTTTATACCTATGTTGCATAATTCGGGTTCTTAAGGAAAGAAGGTGTATCCTAAGATAGAGGAATTACATCCTACTTTTTTGCAGTAATTAAATTGATACACAACATAACTCCTGTAATCCTCCGAACAATGATCACGGGTGCTAAAATATGAGGACACTCGTCTCTGTGTGTAGTAGCTTCTAATATTAACTTTCTTCGAGTAACAGCCTTTCGTTAACTATTTTTAATTCTTCGTCTTTCAGTAATTTATCAATAAGATTATGACAGAAGTTTTCATGTTTTTTAAATGTTAGTGAATTTTTATTTGAAGTTAAAATGTTGTTTATAATTCTTTTAATAACCTTTTCTATCTTGAGGATAACCATTAATTTTAGTTTTTTGTTATTCTTATCACCTTTGTTAACGAGTTCCCACTAAGAAGATCTTTAAAAAGCTCTGTGAATTAAGGTTTTAATAATTGATAGTTTATAATCTTTCGGGTATATTAGAATCATAATTTCTGCCTTGGTAAACTTGTTCAGACCTATCACTCTTACTTCTTTCAACTCCTACCATTTTTAAAACAAAAGTAAGATATCTAAGAAACGCTTGATTTTTTTTATTCTAACATCTTCATAAGTGAAGTTTAGGACGAATAGTTGTTTAAGTCGTTCTATGAAATTTTTTAAGTGAATTTAGTCAATTTAGTAAATGGTGTCATTTAGGCCTATCCATGTTATTATATATTATTGTTATAATATTAGTATTATTATTATTATTATTATTATTATTATTATTATTATTATTATTATTATGTTATTATTATTATTATTTATTATTTATCCATTATTATTATTTTTGCTTAGCTTGAATAATGGACAGCAAACGTCCCATTAGGAACCTTTTCTCGTTTATGTATTCCTTATTATTATTTATTATTAATATTATTATTATTATTATTATTATTATTATTATTATTATACATGAATGATTATTATTATTATTATTTGTTGTTAAGGTTGTTATTATTATTATTAAGTTATTATTATTATTATTATTATTATTTATATTATGTAAGCATAACTATGTAATCCATGGAGAGAATAAAATATTTTTGATTTGATTTGATTTGATCACTAACTATATTTTCAATTTTACATTACCTGTATGTGACTGTACATAGACGTATATTATTCATAACTAATAGGGGTACGGGACAGAGTGTATCAATAAAGATACAAAACCAAGCAAGATACATTTAAAAACTACAACAAATATAAAAAAAAAAAACATATGAATCCCTCGAAATATATCTATTTGCTTCAAAGTCCTCTACTCTTCAGATGAAGTCCAAAAGTTGATTAAAAGTCCTCTACACTTCAAATGAAGTCTTAAAGTTGATTCAAAGTCTACTTTTCAGATGAAATCCAGAAGTTGATTCAAAGTACTCTTCTCTTCAGATAAAGTCCAAAAGATGACTAAAAGTCCCGTACACTTCAGATGAAGTCTAAAAGCTTGCTTCCAAGTCCTCTAATCTTCAGAGGAAGTCCAAATGTTGATTCAATGTCCTTTACTCCTCAGATGAAGCCCTGAAGTGTTGATTTAAAGTCCTCTACTCTTCAGATGAAGTCCAAAAGTTGATTCAATATCCATTACTAGTCAAATGGTCCAAAAGTTGATTCAATGTCTTTTACTATTCAGATGAGGTCCAAAAGTTGATTCAATGTCCTCCTCAGATGAAGTCCAAAAGTTGATTCAAAGTCCTTTACTATTCAAATGAGATTCAATAGTCGATTCAATGTAATTTACTCCTCAGATGAAGTCCAAAATTTGATTCAAGTCTCTACTCTTCAGATGAAGTTTAAAATGATTCACATCCTATACTCTAGATAGTCCAAATTTGATTCAAAGTTCTCTACTCTTCAGATGAAGTCCAAAAGTTGATTCAAAGTCCTCCACCCTTTAGATGAAGTCCAAAAGTTAATTCAAAATCCATTACTCTTCAGATGAAGGCCAAGTTGATTCGAAGTCCTCTATTCTTTAGAAAAAGTTCAAAAAGTTAATAATTGGCAAAACTTTTTACATTTGAAGCAATAAACCAGATATTAACATGAAAATTATTCTCATGTCTCTTAGAATCGACCTAAATTAGTGTTTAGGCAATAATCTAAAACCAAGCCCATTTTCGAGAGAATTTTATCAGAAATTAAAAAAATAAATAAATACATAAATAAAATTGAACAATAAAACTTTTTGTTTTTAGTATTTTTAGGGTTTTTTTTTTTCTATAAATTTACCTCTGAACAAAATTTTTTTAATTTAAATTTATTTACATTTA
>JABUQX010063064.1:7500-10000 GCA_015478945.1 Trachelipus rathkii
AATTTGGGAATAAAACAAATTTTCATCCGTATCACGATGAATCTTGCATCAAAAGAAAGATTTGGCACAAGCAGTCTAAATCTGCTGTAAAAATGAAAGAAATTTAGTAATATTAATGGAAATAATGAAAAACATAAAATTATTTTATAAAAAGGCATAAATAAGAAAGCTGTGTGTGTGTGTGTGTGAGTGTGTTTGTAAGTATGCGGGTCTGTTGATGATTGGTAATATTTGTAGAAAATAGTACTGATAACGCAAAATATAGCACAATAAAAAATGATTCCATATTTTCTTCAATGAGTCTCCATGCACCTGTTTACCATCATTGTTAAAACCTTTAGGAATTTTCTCCAGCTTTAATTTAGTCTCTGAGACCTGAAGCAAATATCTTGGGATACTGTTGCAATTATATTTATTCTGTCTGAGATCTTGCTAAGTACATGACCTTGTAGCATAAAAAGATCTTATATAATGCATTCCATCCCCTTAGGATAGAAGGCACAGCGGGAAAGGTTTGAAGAACGTGTTAGTGCTGTAAGAGGTTTCTCTCTGACCATCCATCTTCTTCCGAATCCATGTTAAGGTGGCACAAACCTTCATAGAAAATCTAAGTGAAAAAACACTTAACAGGAAGTATTCAATGTGCCGGTTTGAGTTGTAGGTTGTTCACTACGAAGATCTCAATTAATTGTTCATTAATTAACATAAATTCTTCTAAATTTTTATAATATAGTTAATATTTTAGTATATAATACTGTGCTTGTCAATTTATATATTAATATTTTTATGAAAATATGTTAACTACTTTTATTATAGAAAAGCTGCATCTCCATCATGGGCAAGAATAAAATATATACATGTCCGAATTATCCATATAAATATTGAAATTCTTAGAAACACCTTGTATTAGTTCTTTGTATATACGATATATGTATAAATATATTTCAATATCTAATATTTATCTAATATATTAATATCAAAACTCTCAATCCTTAAATATTCAGTCGGTATATGTAATAAGAAAGGAATGATGATGCCAATCTGTGCTCATAACGTTGAGCCAAATCGCAAGAGATAAGTGGCACTACGAAAATCTTAACGACTGGCACTTGTTGCTCCACATTTATGAATTCTGACCACACACGCCTCCCGAAATACAATTCAAAACTATTGCACCAATTTCATTGAATCCCTCCCCAGCCATATTAATCTTTAACCCCTTTCTTAGAATCCCCAAATTTCTTACTCGGGAGACTTTCTTGGAAACCCCCAATTTCTTATCCTCACCTTCTTAAATCTACCGTCCATCAACCACACACACATTGCGTCATCGATATATATAGTAATATATATATATATATATAGTATCTAAACTAGTTATACTTCTAAAATAATAGTAAGTATTAAAAAAATAGTTAACTTCTAAAAAGATATTATATATAATTATAATACATATAAAATATATTACTTAGAAAATAGATGTATTTAACATAGGTATTTAAATTTTTCTCTAGAATTTAAATATACCGGTATATCATTAATAGTATCATAATATATCGTATATATAATAATTCAAAACTTAACAATATAACTATACAGTAACAATATAAAGGTAATACATTTATGATACCTCTATGTAAATTATTGAGATAATAATAAAGGAAAATGTCACGTAACAATACAATAAAAAAAATCAATAAACAAAAACTTAATGAATTAAATAATAATTTATTAGGTTTTATGATAGAGGGCCTATTTAGAGACTTTTTATATTTTTATAGTACCAATAGTTAAAAATTAAAATAATAATGATGTAATTTACTATTAAAAACATTTTGCTTTTTTTTTTTAACTAAAATACATGAGTAAAATATATCCAACCAAAAGGGTATATATTCCTATATAAGCATATCCAGAGGAGTATATGGTAACAGGGAGCTCGGGTCTCTCGCTGATCACACACCGGGGTAAACTCCGGGTAGAGACTAAGTTCAAATATAAGTCATTCACAGAGAGAGTGGTAAATAATCTCTACAGGAACAATCTACTCAGTAGACCGCTTCCTATTCGTGCTTCCATCTTCCTCACTCCGTTGCTCTCGCGGTGCGTCCCTCCGCTCTAAAGTCCCCTACTTATACTACCCTACGAGGGTATTAAATATAATGAAAACGTCCCCCCCTGTTCCCCGTCGGCTCGAGCCCTCCTCAATATGCCTTTGTAATACCTTTACAAAATAATAATATATATTCATATATATAGATAATATATATATATATATATATACTATATGATATATTATATCTATAATATATATAATATAATAATAATATAAAATATATATAATATATATATATATATAGTACTATTCCCAGCACCCTCCCCCCAAAAAAAAAATAGTCCAATTTTTATGTTTAAATTTTTTTTTTTTTTTTTTTTTTAACATTTTTCCAGGCCAAAATTTTACAAGGATTTCCAACAATCGGTATTTCAGTTTCCCTGG
>JABUQX010063064.1:15000-35614 GCA_015478945.1 Trachelipus rathkii
TTTAGACAAATTCTAAAACTCTAAGACTATATATTAACACATCTTCGTCAACTTCAGTCCTCAGCTTTGTTTCATATGTAAAAGATTTGCATCCAATAACATCTTTCCTCTACCAATATACATTTGCAATAATCCAGTCACCTTGTTTCCTCGACTCCAGAAATCAGTCCCAAAACCTCAGTCAACTCGAAACGCACTCTTTCCGAGAGAAACTATAAATAGGATTCAAGCACATAATATAACCCCTTCCCTAACATTACAGCTCCAATAACAGATTATTTCCCCCTAATTTATAGAATCCCAAGTTACACCCCATGTTTTCACCTGATCGCACCCTTTATACTCAGAGGGACTATTAACCAGATTCCTCCTCCCAAATCCTCCTTGGAACTATACCCTCTAATAAAACGTACGCTTTATTAGCCAACTTATCCAAATCCATCAATCCAACCATGCTCCATTTTTAGCTCAGTTCTTGATCATCAGCTCAGATCTCTTCGATTCCATCTATCAAATGACAGGATTTTAAGCATGCTTCTTCAACTTTTTCAAACTCTACCATTACCCGTCCTTCCTTCTAAAAAACCTCATCCCCAAGTAATACCTATCTACTAAAGCTTCTTGACTAACCAATAAAGAACCACAAACATACTCTACTATCACCTCATGTGCGAGTTACATAATTTCGCGTTAATGTTGTGCAGCAGAATTTGAGAGAATAGTACGCCTCTTGTCAATTCACACACTTCCTCTCTCCACCTGCCTCCATTCATGTCATCAAGCCTACAAAAAACAGCCAATCCCTATTTTGCGCATATAAAAATCTGATAGTTCAGCGGAAGTCTACCCTTAATTCTTCGATTCATTAAAACCTTTTCGCGCTGCCTTCCAGAAGAGCTCCTAATTCCCTGTAACCTGCTCGCACTAACAGATATATCTACATAGAAAACCACTCACCTTTACACCAAAACAAGTCCTCAATCTATAGCTTAACCATTGATACATTTCTCCTCCTTAATCTAATCCTAATGGATCAAACACCTTTTAAGTATCTCCTTGTATTCACTCACCAAGTAATAGTAATTCGTAAAAGCTACATCCTTCTTTTATGAAAGTATTCTTTCATATAATTATAGCTTGTGTATAGAAAAACAAAATTCATTAAATTCCACGCTTTTTTTTCCCTTAACTCTGTTGCAATTGCATTCAACATCTCTCTGTCTTCATCCCCTCATTCCTATGTCATACAATCATAAGCTTCATATCCTACTTTGAATAGAAGTCTACTTCACACAATACATTCACTATATGAGACCTACATAAACGAACAAGCTTCTACCTTACACAGTTGTTTGCCTCGCAATTCTGTATCAGATTATCAAACAGAAATAGCGAGTTCAATTACAGAAAGTCTTTTACTAGCGAGCGGCTCTTACATACTTACCCTTAATCGATTAAGCTCAAGACTAACTTCATCGAGCCATTCTTAAATTCTTCTTAAGTCTCCATTACTTTCCTTTCGTATCACTCTCACTCATCCAAGCCTACCTACTAATACATAAATTTTCTACCAAATAGAACAGAGAGAATGACACTGTATAACATCTCCATCTCCCAAATCCCTAACTAGATAATAGAAACTAATCTTAACGATCAACTTCTAACATCTCTTTCGTTAACACGCCTCTCGAAACACTTAACTCAAATCATGAAATCTTTCACATTCGAACCATTTTCCTACACAAACTCTATATACTGTATGGATACTCTCTGTGTTTAAAAGAAATACGTACAAGACTTCGAGCAACACATACTCCACTCTTCACAGAAATCCTAATCACAATTCCCTACCATTCTCACACACTATTTCATGCGTCATAACTCTCCGGCCAGTGCGATAAACAGAAACCATCATAACTGTTTTGACAAAAAATATATTTATTTAAAAATATTTATGGTATTTTTTTAATAGTTATTCAACCAATCCTTTTGAAAATCACCTATCCAGTCCTTCAGTCCCCACTATCATCTGAACAATCCTACGGATACTTAAATTTAACCACGTTCACACAGAACCAAGTCAAATTGAGATGATTTCCATCGGCCATATAAAATGTAAACCCTCTCTAAGACATGTTTCCCTCAGATGGTTCCACAAATTCTCCCGAATATATCTTCGTCCATGCACCAATCTACTCACGTACACCTTTGAACCTGTTTCACAAAACCTTAAAATTTAACCAATTAGAAATTCTAGACTCACTTAACAAAATCCAAAAGTCTGAGCACCAATAAGCTTATGTTACCTCAAAGGTACTCATACAAATAATTGCAACGTTTTTCTGCTCTCTCACAATTGCAGTACTCATCTAGCCAACACCAAAGCCACACACATTTCACAAACCACACACTTCAAGTTGTCAAACGTCTTTTTCCCTTTGCAACACTTATTTATGAGTTTTCAGTAAGACAAGCGATGCAAATCTATGTTTACCCCTCTAATACAATCCATGCATTCTCGATCCTCCACTCTGTATAGCTCCTCAACATTATTCCTTCACTTGTACATTTCTATGTATCTCATACTCGAACATAAACAATTTTCGCCGATAAAGATAGTTAGGCCGTTTACGGACCGATTCATAAGTATCCCTTCCGAGGCCCTGCATTGACATTTTCCTGGCAATACTTGAAATGACGTGTAGGCAGCCCAACCCAATATCACCGTCCTTAGTCACCGGCTCTAGACACGCAGGACATTACGATGTTGGGCAAATTCTTTCTTCCCCCGACACACAGGGCATATGAGTAGTAGGGATGTCTGTAAAGTGTTTTTTAGAAGAGGGGTGTGTACTTTAATCATGTCTGAATTTATGCAAAGTAGATATATATGTTTTATTTTGATTATGCATTTGTTATATAGCGCATATATATATACTGTTAAAATTAAAAAAAGGACCTATTATATAATATATATATCATATATATATAATTATATATATATATATAATATAATATATCACTATAAGTATTCCCACTCCGAATACTTAACCCCATTAGCCAAACTTTGAACGAGTGAAATTATTATAACAAGAGAATAAATATACTATTTTGGAAATTGGATGGCCGTTTATATGTTGGGAATTTATAACCTGATTAAAAAACCAAATGACTAATTTATATATCATTGAGAAAGTGACTTCACCACAAAGATACAACTATATTTTTTCTATATATATCTATTTCAATCGAAAATTACTTCCTTGTCAGTTATCTCGGATCTATATACTATTTACGCCCGTTAGTTTTATTGTATAAGTGGGAATAGTAAATGTACGTTATATAAAATACTTAATATATAATATTATATATATTATATATATATATATATATATATTATAATCTATATAATATAATATAATATATATAAATTATATCAAAAACTACAGATAGCTACATGGAAAGAATACATTGCGGTACGTTTGGAAAATATTGAACAAGGAAACTTTAAAAAAAAACTCATTAAAATATAAAATAATTTGATCCATCAATAAGTTACACAAACTTTCTTACCTACATTATGATGTGAATAAGTTTTACGAAAATCACAAATGATATTCATTCTCCACGAAGATTTACAACCATAGACTCTATTTATCCTCGTCTAATAAATAGAATAAAAGATATTCTGAACAAAGCGAACAAGGGCAGTTGATATTAATTAGTTATACAACAAACTTTTTGTGGATCTATGCTCTCTAAGGTTAGATACTTTACCTTATGATGGGTGAATAAATTTTAATAAGACAAAATTCAAATCACCAACGCTGCCCCGTTTATTATTCCGCAGAGTCTATTATTATCACCTAAGTAGATAATCATAACCACATCATTAACTACTGGAATGATAAATTTTAATAAGGTTTTAGTGTCCAGATCCTAACACTCACGCCTTATTTATAATGGATTAGCCACCAAATTTACATAACAAGACAGGAATTAACCTTCAGACCAAATTATTTCATCAATAAGAAGATAGCTGGTCTTCTTATTGCCGAAGCTAAATCACAGTGGTTGCCTCTTTTCTTTCACGCTTTGATGAGCAATTATTTTATCCTCTTTACATATTCTAGACTTTCACACGATAACTTCTTAATTGAAAAATTCCACGAAGATCTTTGTTGCCATATCAACCATCTGAGATTTGAGGCGGTTCAGCTTTGATGTCACGTAGCCCTTTACCATGTTCCTACTCTCGCTATAAATAAAGTCTTACACTCTCTGCAAACTTATTGCACTGGATCCTCGTTGCGAATAATTGCTAAATCTCAACTTCGGTCGAATAGGGCTTAATATCCCCATAGTTCCCACATTTTAATAAATCCGGTAAGTCACCGCGTAGGTAAACAAGAATATGCCATGCCACCAAAATCGTTTTCCACTTCTCCGTAATAATTTTTTTTTCGCCCCAACCAATACTTTCGTAAACGAGCAGAGTAATGGGAGGAATCACTTGAGTCCCACATCTGATAGACATAAACCAAGTTATAATACGTGGATCTGCCTTCTTGAGAGCCAGAGAAAAAGTTACGTGGTATATATCACAACGTGCACTCTCTCTAAGCGTACGTAAGTCATTTGCACTTGGAAGTATGATAGATTGATGTGTCTTCGCTAATAGATAGACTTCCTATATACTTGAAAATTTTTTGCGCGAGAGTTAGAGCAGAAAAAATGTATTTCTCTTTGAAACAAGCTATAAATGTCTCTGAACTCCAAACAACATGAGCCGATTTACATCAGAGATTTAGGTTCTTTAATGACGGATCCCATCTTCCTTTCCTTGACCTTTATCATCTATATATGTTCAAAAATGAAGAATACAAACCACTGGTCCGTTATAGTTTAATCTGTTAATCCTCGTAATCTCCATGACAAATCAAACTTCTCTCATAATATAATTCATTTCAACCCCCCAATATATTAAACAAAATTATCTACTCAATAATTATGTTTCGAAGAGCATTTTTCACATTATATAGCTGATCCACATCTTCCTTAAACATAGAATAACGCTGAATGTGTTTTTCAAACTTTCAGAAACGTTAGGCATATTGATGAGATTAAGTTACTTGTTACATCAAAAATTATAAACATGCCTAACTCTAGCCTAATTTTTTCTCAGGGAAAGCGAGAAGTTGCTCTCCTTTTGTCATGGTAAAATTCTGTGAAAAAAAGTTATATTAGCCACATATTGTGTCTAACTCTTTTTCCATATATACCCTAAACTTCTATTGAACTTAAAAATTTTATAAATAATACATTAATTTAATATTAAATTTAATTTTACAGTTCTATTCTCCTAGATACACTTTCAAGTTCTAAGTTTGAATTAATATTCATATAAGTCCGCTAGAACGATGAAAGTGACAATTGGATGTAGCACTACAACATTATCTTATTTATTTAATTGTTAGATGTATGAAATTTATATTATTGGAGAAAACTTTAAAGAGTAACCATTAAAAGACGCAGAATATGCATCTAATCATATAGTTGAAATGATCCAGGTATAATGCAGCTAATGAAAGTAGTGATGTCTTTGAGAACCTTTCATCAGCAAAGATAAGAGAGTCGAGTATTATCAAATGTATAGGTCGAAAATAGAGTAGTGGATTGTCCCGTTCTACAAAAGATAAAAACTTATAATCAATTATTGATATTGAGATCTAATATTTTCATTTCTACAATAAAATAAGCAGTATGATTATTAGAAGGATTTTTCAATTTAGATCCAATCACAAAAAGATTTATATCAGTATATCATATTAAGGACTTTACTTTATGAAAATAATTAATATTTTGGATTTTTGATAAAAAGGGCAAAGAATGTGGTGCTACTCTGTCTTTTTGCTATGAATTTATATTATTTCTCCACAACCCATCTTTTGATTATTTTGTGTATTTCAAATATGTCGAGAAATAGGAGAAAGAATAATTTAAAATTTATTAGTAGAGTTTGCAAAGAAATGAGCATAGTGGTTCAACCGTAAGGGAATTTAATGAAGCATGCGATTGCGAGCGAGTGAAAGTATTCAATAAGATTTTCCTATTTTATTTATGAAATAACAATTCTAAATAATTATAATTAATAATCTATATATATATAAAGAGAAATATACTGTTAATAATAATATATAATATAATAATCCAATATTATATTATATTTATATAAGTATATAATAATATATATATATATTATAATATATAATATAATATAAATAAAAATAATAAATATACATCTAATATATTAAATTAATTTAATATATATATATTTTATTACTAAAGTAATAATACTCTAATAAAAATTTTAATTAGAAATATAATTAATATTATATACTTACATGTATATATATTATTTATATAAAATAATAAATATTAATAATATATATATTAATATAAATATATATATAATATATACATTATATATATATATATATGTTTGCATTTTAATGTGAAAGTAAAAAACTATTAATAAATATAAACTAACTAATGAAATAACTGTACAAAATATAAATAATATAAAAACATAAAATAAATAAATAAAAAATCACAAAAAATATAATGATAATAATATAAATCTATACCAAAGAAATAATCAGACTAATGCATGCATATGTGTATATGAACATATGTTTATCTAAATATTCAATTATTTTCTTTTAATTGAGTTATTAATATTCTTTTTAATAAATTTATGAGCTATTTACTTTAATATTTCTTGCTCTGAAAACTCCTCTTACCCCATCCAACTTTCGGCACTGAAGAAAGAAGTTTCTCCCCCCATCTTATTCCCAAACCCAACTTTCAAAACTTGAATATTAGGATCATTTTTTGATACGCTTATTCTAAATTGTAATGTCCTGAAAGAACAATTTAATACTATGTTAGAAGAGTTACAAAACCACTTAATTACCATGCACTCTTATAATAATTATTCATTATTATTAATTCATTATTAATTATTATTCAACTATTATTTAACTTTTATGGTTTTGATGTATGGTATAATTTAGAGCTTTTTAGATTATTATTTAATAATAATCAAAGTCAATCAATCTATTATAAATAATTATAATAATTATAATTAATCAATAGGAATTATGATAACTTAATAATATAAGTTAATATGAGTAAAATTAGTTATAAATTGACAAGATCATAGGGTAGAAAACTGGGAATAGTATAAATAACTATAATACATCTAAAGATAATAAAATAGGACTCATATTATTCTAATATTATATAAATTCGAAGATAAGATTGAATGGATCCTGATTTCAGAGGTACCAAATGTTGAAATAGATGATGATGATGATGATGATGAATGATGATGATGATTTAATAGATTAAGTTTCTAGTATAAAATTTCTTACCAGGAATAATGAAAATAGTTGAAAATATCATTTAATATTGTGATTAAAATGAAAATAATAAAGAGAATATATAAATGAATAAATATTTCAAGAATAATAATTAAAAATAAAAGAAAATAATCAGCACCATAAATTAATTCTGAATCTTGAAAATATATAATAGAAATAATAATAATTTTGAAAAATTCATTAAAAAATATAACTCAAAAAATAAATCTAAAAATAATGAGGAGAGGAATTATAAATAAATAAATAAATTATAGTTAATAATAAATATTTATAATATTAATAAAAAAAAAAAATAATATATAATAATATAATTTAATAAATAATATAATAATAATAATAATAATAATAATAATAATAATAATAATAATAAAATAAATAAAAATATAATAATAATAATAATAATAATAATAATAATTATAAATATATAAATTAAATTAAATAATTAAATATATAATTACAATAATTTCATTAAATACAAAATATATAATAATAATAATAATAATAATAATATATAATAATAATAATATATTAATAATAAATTGTATTGGATTGTCATGTAATTGTTAAAATATTTTTAGACCCTGGATATACAGTTATATTTTTATATTAAATATCTAATATTATTAAATATATGATACTTTTAAATATTTAATATTAATATTGGAAATTTCAATCTATTAATGTAGGTAATATATTCTTAAACACTTTCTTTTTCTTCTCTTTACTTTTTTCTTTTTCTTTTTACTTTTATTGATTATTATTATTATTTTATTATTATTATTATTATTATTATTATTATTATTATTATTATTATTATTATTATTATTATTATTATTATTATTATTATTATTATTATTTAATTATATTATTATTAGAAGTGGATTTTTAAATTAATTATTAGTTTATTTATTATACTATCCTATATTGTTGTTATTTATATTATTAATTATTATTTATTATTATTTTATTATTATTGATTATTATTATATTATTATTATCAAATTTAATTCTTATTCTAATTATCTTTTATAATTTATTTTATATTATATTTTTATTAAATTTATATATTATTTATTTTTTTAATTATTTATTTATTATTTATCTATTAATTAATTTAAATTTTTTATCATTTATTAATATTACTTAATTATATATTTATTATGTATTATTATTATATTTAGTTATTATTAATTATATTAATTATATTCGAAAAATTATTATTTTTTTGTTATTACTTTATTAATTTTTTCTTCTCCTACATACTATATAAAAAAATTATTAATTTTCATTATTATTGATTATTTTTTATTATTTATCATATTATTAAATTATATATTATAAATTTATTATTATTATTAATTATATATTATTATTTATCTATCTCTTCTATATTTAGTTTTTTTTTATATTTCACTGTTTAATTCATACGTTTATTCCGACTAGCACAATTTTTTACCTTTTTTTCCTATTTTATTTTTCAAATATTTTAACTTTTCTTGTCACACTCTTGTTCACTAATATTATAAAAGCTTTTTTATTTATCTTTATTATTTTATTAATATAATTTTTCTTTTATATTTTCTATTATATGTTCTATTTTATCTTTTTTCTTATACTTCTATACTTCTATACTATCTATATTAATTTTTTTAAAGATGCAATTTCTAATTCAATTTTTACTTTATTTTCCATACTTTTTTTTAGTTTTACTTGTTCTCTCTCTTCTACTCTATATAATCTTTATGACCATCTTCCGTTCTATACTAGTCACAAACATATAACCTAATACACTCCGGCCACCTTTAATATTCCATCCATAAAAGGTTCACTTCAAGACATAAATTAAAACCCAGAAGGAGATTGGGGGAAGAAGAGGAAGAATTAGAAGCGGGAGAAAGGTCGGAAGAAATATTTTATCTAAGTATAATAACTAGTAAGGAGGAACATGTACATTATTATCTGAGATTAAATTAATTATCTGGCTACAATCACTTAATCTAACTCAAGATTTAAGTAGTCAGTGCAATTTAATTGGTGTTTCACCAAATTAAAATTTCAGATTTTTTTAGAAATTATAAATTCTAAATTTTTTCTTTCTTTTCTTTGTAAGACTATCTTTATTATGTTTTGCATTTTTCTTTTATTTTGAGCTTTTTTGTTTAATTTTATAATTATATAGAGTCCTATAATAACTATACTAACTTTTATATAATTATTTATATATGTAATTTAAATTATATTATAATTAATTATATTTATAATATTTAGATTTATGATATAATTATATTTATAAATTAATTAATTATTATAATTAAATATATTAACTTAATTATATATTATTATTATTATTTAATTATACTAATAATAATATATCATTATTATTTTCAGTTTAAAATCATCATTTACTCAAAATAAATAAATTCTATTAATGCTTATATTATAATTCTTATAATTTAATATAAAAATTTAATATTAATATATTATTATTTAATTATTTATTATTAATATAATTATGATTTATTATATAATATTTATCTAATAGTCATTTACATAATATAAAATTCATTATGAATTATTAATATTATAACTATAGATTATATAATTACTGATGGTACTTTCTAATAATATTTAATGTGTGAAAAAATTGTAAACCGAATATAATAGTTTTGACTATAATTTAATTCCGTTATTCTGAAAACAAAAATTGTGACAGTCATATTCGACGAAGTAATGATCGATCAAAAAAAAGTCTATGTAAAATATGTTTTTTTGTATTTTCGATCATTTTAAACAGTTAAATATATTCTAATTTAATTATATTAATTATTTAATTTAATTGTGAATTATAATTATTATTAATTTAATAATTTAAAATATAATTTAATAATTAATTATATTAATTTAATTAAATTAATTTAATATTTAATTATAATGAACTCAAATGGAAACCCATATGTTGCGCATAGTATTAATGTAATATATAATAACTGGGGTATTTAATAATATAATATAATGTAATATCTAAATAATATACTATAAATTTTGGTTACCTACTTATATAAGAATAAAATAAGTAATATCAGACTATTCTTATTATTTAAACACAATAATAAATCAATTTTCAAGTATTATATAATATATTTTAGTATTTTCGTATTTATCAAATTATAATATTACATTAAACCAGTATATTAAGTAATCATATTATCAGCTAACTTACTAATTAAATATATAATAGGTATAAATATTATTATAATTATATAATAATATTAAATTTTAAATATAACTTATATATATAATGAGTAAATATTTAAATTTATAATATTACATATAATATAATATTATATTTGGATCTTGTCGTTCATGCGTGAATGAGGTTTTTCCAAAACGATTGACAATGATATAAGTCGAAGATGACTCTCTAAATTATTATATTTGGAATAAATACAAAAAGAAAGTTCACAAGTTAACATTATATATGTAACCAAAGTAGCTTCACATAATCATATGAAAATACGTTGTAGCAAGTATTCTGAATTATTATTATTTGAATATCTAGCCACGGGGAAAATGTAATTAACCTAACTTATCTAACTAACTTATATATTAAAATAATAAAGATATCAAAAATATTAAATTATTCGAAAATATATCAAAGAGAATTACAAGTGAAAATGAAAGGTATAACAGGGAAGATATCAATTACTTAATCATATTAATATATAAACTTATAAAAAATATATATTAGTTAAATTTATTATTTATATATAACTAACCCTATATATATTAAATAAGTCGCTTTTCTAACTATTTACACAATTGTATTTTTAGATGATAAACAAGTTCACCACACTAAACCACGTGTTGTAATAAACAATTCAACGTTATATAATGTCGAAAAAAAGTCAAAAACTTTTGTCGTAAGCAGAAAGAATCTATGATGAGAGCATATCGGGAGTAAATGAAGAGCACATCTTCGATTAATTACGTAGGAAGATGTGATCACAAATAACAAATATTGGAGATACTTTTCGGCTTACATACTTCACGATTTATGTATAACTAGCCTAAATGACGAGAGGTCAACTTAAGTCTAAGTCTAAACTGTCATCTTCTTAAATTTTTATATCAAATGTTAAATATGAATTGATCACAATATTTATAAATTGAATAAAGCGTTTATAATATAATTATAATTAATATTAATATATTATTAATATAAATTATAATATATATACTATTATAAATATTATATATATATAATATATATATATATTATATTTATGATATATAATATATATAATATATGATTATAAAAAAGTGAAATTAGATAAAAGTAAATACTTGTTAATGCTTAATCTTTACAAATACCGTGTTATCTCCAATAGAGTGGGCACCGGATAAACTGCCCCCTTGTGGCGCTGGAGGCTAGAGAGGGTAGGCGGTAGGTGGGGGGCGGTAAGGGGCCTAGGAAAAAATGGGGGTGTTGAAGTAATATATTTTGTAAATTTATTAGTATTCATATATATTCTACTTTTATTTAATTATCTTATACTATATTAAATAAGATATATATATATTAATATTAATATATATAATATTAATACTATATATATAGATAACTATAACTATTAACATTAAATATAATATATATTATTGTTACTTAATATATAATTATTATAATATATTACTGATATAATATATAATATATTATTATATATCTATAATATATAATATTATATTTAAATATGCCATTGTGGAGTTTTTTTAAAGTTTTGTAAAAAAATAGTAAAAAAAATAAATTGGGGGGCGTTGAAAAATAACACTTGATTTTTCAAGTGGGTCGTAGCTTTGTGGTGAGCAACACTACGTAATAATATGCTCTATACCTAATAAATATAAACTTAGATTCCTCAAGTATCAACAAATTAACTATTAATATACTTATAATATTTCCTCTAGATTATATTAAATAACCTTACATATATTAAAAAATAAATAATAAATTAGAAAATATAATTATAAATATATTATAAGTAAATAAAATGATTATATAAATATTTCAAAATGAATAAATAAATAACAACTAGTTGCAATAATGGCAACTCAATTTTACTAGGGAGGAATACAAATTTGAATTGTTACTCTATGCAGCGTTCCATATAATTGTAAATAAATGTTTTTGAATATCCAATAAAACATTTAAATATATATTTCTCTTATAATTTACAAGAAGTATGATACATTCAATATATAAATATATAAATAAAAATATATAGTTAATAATTATAGTAATATATATTATAATATTATAATCAATATAAAATATATAATTAATAATAATATTTATATATATTATTAATAATATATATAACATATTAAGTTAATATATATATAATATATATATATTTTATATAATATATATTAAATATATATATATATATATAGGGGCAAGTGCTAAATAAATATAAACGCCAAAATATAGAGCTAATGAATTAAAGAATACTTATTAAGATAAAAAAGTTATTATAAGAAAAAATCTTTCTTTCAATTAATAAAAAATTGGATTAAAATTTGTAATAAATTTAAATAAATTAATGTCATGTTTCATCATATCGTTGTAGCAGAGAGATATAGATTATATAACTCTGAATGAGAACTAGAGGCTATAGTTTTTAACGTATATTATTTCTGAGACCGAGAGTATATGAAAAGAAGTGATGTGTTCTTCAATTCTTTTGAAAAGAAGGGAAGGAGTGATTTTTATTAAATTCTATTAAATTAATATATAATTTTTGAAAACAATATTTTATGAAATATGATAAGTAAAGTGATATGGGCAAAACTATGTATGTTCAATTTGATTCTAATTACTTTTATAGATTCGGTATATTTTTTTAAGAAAAATTTGTGGTGAAAAAATAATTAAATTCGAGAAAAAAAATACTCTACCTAACCTAACCTAACTAACTTAAAAGTAACATACACCTAGCTAACTTACTTCATCTAAACCTAACTAACCTTAATTTAAAACTACCTAACCTAAAAGTGTTTCAAAAAAGTCCTATTGAGTTACTTATATATTAATTATATATATTATATATATATATATATATATAATATATATATATATTATATATATAATATATATATATATTATATATATATGTATTATATATATATTTAGATAACTGTTTATAATTTGGTGCAGTTTGAAAACATATTGTTGTACATGTTTCCTCGGCTCTCGGTGATTTGGGCTATATATATAATTCAACAGATATATATATAATATATATATATATATATATATATATTATATATACTATATATTATATTATATATATATATATAATATATATAACTTATATATATATATAATAATATATAATATATATATTATATATATATATATATTGGATATGTGAATCCTGTCCATATATATCGCTATCGATTGCATGAATCTGAAGAAACACATTTGACAAAAGAGTTTTCAGCAAAACAAGAAGAATCTTTCAAACAGGACACCAACCATTGTTCCTTGTCCCTAATTGCAGTGTACATTCCATCAAAATTTTTCAAGCAATCAGTGCCGAAGCAACTCCTCAGATTCTGCATACTAACTCTTTTAGAAATGTCAACTCTGAAATCCTCTCACCAAATTTTCAGCCTTCTATCTACCAATTCGATTATTTAGGGGCCGCTCGAGGCCCCACGGGACGTAACGTCGGTCTACGATGAGGTCTACATCCCCATATATACCCCCCTTCCAATCTTTTAAGCACTATGATACACTCTATCCAATCGCTACGCATCATAATAGCGGTACCAGAGGCTGACCGGAGCGCAGCCGGAGCCTGAAACTCGTTCCCGTCAGGAATCGATTTTCTGCTCTCAATAACCGATCTCGCCTTCGAGACTCGCATCTATCTCATGTCGCAACGGCAGTCGCGAGTCAGCGCGAGCCGGAGTCGGACTACGGAGCGCAAATCGGTGCGTAAAAACGTTCACTACAGGAACGTTTTTCGGACTCAGATCGCACTTCCCTTCGGGATCGATTTGTAATAAATATAATAATATTAACTAATATAATATAATAAATAATATAATTAATAATAATCATACTAATCAAATCATCCAGACAGACGGCCGTCTGTCTGCCAGTGTTACGGGTTTGGACCGATCTCACGTTAGCCTAGACTTTGAGCTCGGAACTGGAAGCTGCAACAACGGCGTACCGATATTTCACCTTCGCCTCTCGCGGCGGAGGTACCCCCCTATCATATACATATCCTAGGACTTGAAACTCGGCCGGTATCATTTAAATATAACCAATAGATATCTCATCAACAAGTTTAGTCACGATCAGCTCCTAGCCGTCTTTCGAGCATCAGTTTGCCAGCGACGCCCGATCGGTACATTCTCTTCACAGGCCATTCCACTCATTCGACTCCATTATCCATTCTTTCACATCGCTTCAGCTATCGTTCATACCATGATCTTTTGATCATTCAGAAGGCTTCACCCAACACATCATATCACTACACCTTGCTATTACACTACTCTAATACTTATATATATACGCTAACCTAACTATACCCCTATACTATATACTACTCACCTAGTATATCTCACTACCTAAACCATATTATATATACTACCTAACTATATTATTCTATCATACTCCTACTTACCCTCATCCCACTACTACTACTATATGGTACACTATACTACTTACCCTATCACTACCCCTGCTACTACTAATACTCTCTACTATCCCTCATACCACCCCCCGCTCCACTACCTATAATATCACTACCCTATATATATCTATATATATATTACTCTCACTACTCCATACTACATCACTATACTTACTACTATACACTCACTCACACCCTACCTATACTCCTTACCTACCCCTTATATATTATAGGCTATACTATATACACCTACCTACTACTATATATCAGATACTACCTATATATACTATTACTCACTATAAAATACTACTACTACCTATACACCATCCCTAAGCTATATACTACTACCATACCTACCTCACTATATATAATATATACTCAACATACATACCTACTATTAACCCCCTCATACCTACATCCATCACCTATACTCTACTCTCGGGAAGCGAGAGCAGCGCGATCCTAGGTAGTGGTTGTCGCAAATCGCACTGCAAGCGAGGGGAAACGGTAACGCACAATCGGTTGGACAAGCACGAGAGCTGTGTTCATTCATAATACCTTATAATAGATTAGTACAATACAGAATCTAATGAGGTAACTTCGAAGAGTCGACTCTGACTGCATAACTCACGGAATACATCACGATTCACATCGACGTATAGCGCAATGGGAACACAGCACGACATTGCGTACTCAGGCAACAAATGTGTTTAACACAGGACCTTTCTACAGCTGGTAACACTGACGGCAGTCTCACTACGCTGTCCTCACACTTATATAGTATATAACTATATACGCCCCTACGTCTATACCGTACTATATATAACTATACCCTCACCTCAATACCTATAATATATTACCTCATCACCCTACTACTCACTCACTATTACCCCGTACTACTACTATACTACTATCTCTATTATAATCCACATTAATACTTATACTATATACCCTACCCATACGCCGTACCTACTTATAATATAACTCACCTCACCACTACTACTTATTTATACATCACCGACATCTTTGCATAAGCAACAGTTCAATCGCACTGCTACATTCACCATCGAAAATTAAAAGTGTCATCAAATATGAGTTGTTTAGACCGGCACTCACACAGCGGAATTCCCCCCCCAACCTAACACACCCCACACACAACAACCCCACGCTCGCAACTATCACATCAGCATCGCAAGGTGTACGGTGTTGTAAATTTTCTCAATTATTCTCTCTAGCACTCTTCGTCACACTACACCACACATATCCATACTCTTACTCGCCTGGAACACTAGCAGATAAACATATGCTGTTTGAAGTAACCTAGCACCACTGTCGGTACAGAAAACTGTAACTTTCCGTCGCCTCTTTTATTGCTGCTTAGACATTCCAGCTGAGTGGTTGGTTTTTTAACTTTACACGCTCAGGAAAAATGATTTCCGATACTATCATATATATCCTAACTCCTATATCTCAATCCCTCACTATTAATATATACCTCTCATATATACTCAACCTAATACGTACTCATCCTATCTTTACTATAATAGTCATATATCACTATATATACTACCCTCACTTATATATATATTTGGGACAATGTACAGGACCCACCACGGCTCACAAAGAAGCGGCCACACTGGGTTGAATAATCGTCTCCATGGATGGGTCCTGGCTTATACATATTTTAAATGTCAAGGAAAATTTGAATGGCGAAATGAATATTCAGTCAAAAATAAATAAAAACTAAAAAAAATTATATCCTTACATTATAAATAGTCCTAATATTACATAAAAAAAATCATGTTGTAAAATTTTCATTTGTTGAAGATACAAGAAAATAGAGTTACTGCTAAAGTGGGAAGTTTCGGATAAGATATGGGATAATCTTTTAGAAAGTGCTATGGACCATAAAGTAGGAAATTACGACGGCGAATGGGGTCCAGTTGGGAACAATCAATGAAGATATGGCGAACAGATTGGGGGTATTAGTTAAAATTAATAGTTGGAATTGTTACCGGCAGATATACTACTGTATTATGACTTTCATTTACTTTATAACCAGTAGGAACATCAGGAAAGAAACTATGCAAACTAGTTTTTGATGTCCACTAATAATATTCCAATTAACTAAAATAGAATTTACCGATAAAATGTCAACAATTTTTCACCTTCATGTTCTCCAATATCTTCAATAGTATCCCTTCTAAATCCTAAAATATTTTTAAGTGATTTTTATATAAATGAATGCTAACACTTGCATTTTTAATATAAATAATACATTTCAAAGTTGTTGTTTTTTTAAATAGATCTTGAGTTGGTTTATTTATGAATTCAAGTTCTTTATCCGTATGTATTTTTTAAATTCTTTTCTTAAATATATTTTGAAATGCCTCTGCAATATCATTGTCAGTTTTTTTAATAGGAGTAGCCCAAACATATTTTCTAAATAAATCTATAACTGTTAATATATAATATTTTTTTTTTATTTTGAGATTTATTAATTTTATGCATGATCTACACTAAATCAGCTTTGGCACCTCGGTTTCAACCCCGGAACAATTACTCTTCTCCGTTTTGAAATTTATGTATTAATTGGCTCTCTCTGCTAATCTTCTTCTATGATATTTGACGACTTTTATTCTTAACACTTTCCGAACTAATTCACGTCCTTCTCCGTACTGGTCTATCTCTCTTTCCTAGCACGCATATACACCGTGTATCTAACTATGTTGATGTATTTTTAACTGCTTCAATTTAATCGACTCTGTGTCGACAGACTTATTCCATCTTAGGCTGCAGCTCAATTCTTTCACCTGTATTTTTGATACACCAATTTCCAAATCTTGATTTCATATCCATGAACCCTGTTACCCTAATCTCCGCATCTTTTCGTACATATCACAGTTTCATTATCATCCAAAACAACTGCCATTAGCTTGTTATTTGCTAATCACTTCTTCTCGCAGCATTTCTTTCTCTTAGCTTCCTTTTATGTTCGAATCACTCTTATATAACACCATCGCTCGCTAAAGAGGTCTATCTAAACTATTAATCGCCTTTATATCTTTCTTTCACGTCTATTCTTGTCCCTTTCATACAGGACCGCAATCTGCATAACCTTTTTTCCGCCGCTATTCGATTATTAACGACTCCGTTTTTAAAATACTCTTCTGATGAACATTTCAGCGCTAACATTTACAATGCATTTCTGGTAAAGGTAAGTCTTTCTCTTATGCCATCGAATTTAATAATCCTGCAACTGTTTATTTTTAAAACTCCTTTACTCTCAATCTCATATTTTCTGATTTTCACTGTTAATTACGAAATAATTTCATTAAAATTATACTTTTTAGATAGTTTTCTAATTGTATTGTAAATGCACATTTATATAAGATGAAAAATTATATTTCTCAGGAATGTAAACGATCGAAATTAACTTGATATTTCCTTCTCATGGTAATAAATCAAAATTTATTATAAAGTAACTGAATTTATTATTTCCAAACACTGTTAAAGAATTCTCGAAATTCTTTCCATTCCATATCTTATGAAATGAAATCATCGCATATATGTGTTATGTCTTTCTTTTGGCAATGAAAATAATATAAATACATTAGCATTAGATCTTATGGATCGACGAGGAAGTTCATGATTATTTTGATTTTTATAAATTGAACTTGTGGTTTGTCTCCCCGGTAAAAATCTTCAGCTTTACTTTGATTAGAATCAGCCATTATATCAACGAAGATAAACGAGATATTTCTTGTTTGTCTTAATGTCTTTTTTAATCTGGAATTAAACTCGAATCTTCATAATACTTAACTTCAGTGGCGTATCCAGGATTTTTTTTCGGGGGGGGGCCAAACATATATATATATATATATATATATATATATATATATATATATATATATATATATAATATATACTATATATATATATATATATATATATATATATATATTATATATATATATCTATTATATATATCATATAATATATATAATATATATATATATATATAAGATTAATTTAACCTCTGGATTTTATGTTATAAACGGATATGATACTTAAAAATGCTTAGTGTCTAAAAAAATTCGGGGGGGGGCCAAGGCCCCCTGGCCCCCCCCCCCTGGATACGCCACTGCTTAACTTTATATTTTGGTTTACGTTTCACTGCTATTTCCCTAACAAAGGAATCGATATTCCCTCCTCCTTTCACCAATAATTCAAGAACTTCATTTTTATTATACCCTTTGTCATATCCTGATTTTAAAAGTTTAGATTCAGGTTGATGTAAAGATTTCCCGAACTCATATAAGTTTTTATAGTCTAACCACTTAACCATATTCCGCATTCGCCCCTAAATGTCTCGATATTTTTCCCACATACAAATTTTGTCATCATCGTTGTCTGCAATCAATCCACGATGTTTTCGACTATTCTATGATTCATTTTTCCAGTAGTTTTTGAATTGTTCTTGGAACAAATTTTCAGAAAAAATATTTGTAAATTTAAAAAAAATTTTTTTTGAGCATCCAAAAAATTATCTAAGTAAAAAAGATCTAACTCGCCCGACTATACAAGCCCTGAAAATCTGATGGTGATCGGATAAGTATAAAAAAATATATACGTCACTATTTTATACACATAAAATGGCATCTTTTTATTTTGAAATTGCTATCGATGATAGACTATTTTATTCCCTTGTATTCAAATAAAATATCATCTCAACCCTCATCTACACGGAAAAAAATCTGTCTACGGCCATATATATATATATATATATATATATATATATATATATATATATATATAATATTATTATACTATATATTATATATATATAGTATATAATATTATATATTATATATAATATATGATATAATATTATATATATATATATATAATAATATATATATATTATATATATCTATTATTATATATATATATTATTTTTTTTAAAAAAGAGAAATTTTGAAATATTGATATTATAAGTATTTATATATATATATATATATATATATATATATATATATATATATAGTATATATATATATATTATATAATAATATATATATATATATATATATATTATATATATACGAATGCAAAATATTATTTTCTGGAAAAGTGAAATACAACAAATGGAGGCTATCAGCCCAAGTTGTTGCGGATGTTCTTTTAAGGGTTTGGAAGTTTGATCATCGGATGGTTTGAAATGAATTTCGTAAAGCAATTTTATATATTATACGTATTATATATATATATGTTATATATATATAATATAATATATATATATATAATATATATATATATATATATATATATCTAATATATATAATATGTAACAAACTTCCTTTTATTAAACACTGTATATAAATTTATATTGTCAGAGAAAACTAACACCCTCAAAAATTTGAGTCCCCAATACATCTGGAGGACTCCCGCAGCACAACGGATTAA